>VYZW01060477.1:3648-52249 GCA_013401315.1 Balaeniceps rex
TGTTAAGTGTAGCATGATTTTTACTGAGTACTCTTCTACTCAACCTGCATTCTGGACCTTAGCAAACACGTGTAAGTACACATAATGTCACTTGCTGATGCAACCACCTGGCTGCAAACATCTATCAGGTTCTTGGCCATTTCCACTTATTAGTAGAAAGGTTTTTTTCTATTTTTAATCTACACCTTGCACATGCACTTAGTTTTACATGAAAAATTGCATGCATAATTAGGCATAGCGGCAAGGAAACATTCACATTCGAAAATGTCCTGCCCAAACTCATACAATTCAGTGGCACGTTTGATAGCAAGGTTTTCTAATACGTGATAGTCCATTCTCCGTTGGCTTTGAATCTCTTCTGTTAAACGCCCTGCTTCAGTTAGAAACTGCACAGTAGGAAATTAAAACATGTTGATAGATTGGAAAGTTATTAAGCTTCCTTGCAGTGTTAAACAAGAATTTACAAGAATTTGCTCTCCAGATTTATCAGGGATATATTTACAGTACTTGAGTAAGTGTGAATATTACTCACTGGAGATATTTAGTCACATACTGTATCTCTCTGAAGGAAGACCATATTGCATTAAATGTCTCCACCATGTTCTGTAATTTGAAAGATAAATCCTTGAGTGCTGATTAGTCATATATTGATACAGAACATCTATTATTTTGGGTCTATAAGAAGATTTTCATCTCGTAATATTAATTTCTTGGCTATCATCATGGTTTTTCTTAGCAACCATCTTTCATTATCATAACTCAGGCCACTCGATATTGTTAAATTTCCTTATGTACAGTGCCAGAAATGACACTGCAGGTGGGGGAGGTAAATCTTACTTAAATGGTTTGGTGTGAGTTTAAAACAAGAGCAGACATTGCTAAGGTTTTGTGTGAATTTTTTCCAGTGACACATTTTGTGGCATTAGGGAAAGAGCTCAGACTCACAGGGGCTCCATTTCCACATCTGAAAAATGGATTGTAATGTGACTTCCCAGTGACATGACGAGATGTTGTATTTATTCCTAAATTATTATGTAATGTATTAGGTAAAATATGGTCCAATAGCTAAGATCAAAAAAAAGTGTTTTAACAACCTTACTCACACTGAATTCAAGTATCTGACTCCCCTTGAGTATCTGAAAATAACTAGGTGCTCTGTCTTGGATGTGTATTCTGATAGGTCTAGTTATGAAATGCAGGCAGCTATGGTGACCCAAATGAAATCTCAATTTAACAAAAGAAAAGGCAAAAGAATTTTGATCGTTTTGTAGGTAGTGAGAAATATCAGCTATATCTGATGTTCATGGGCTGTACTCAATACTCAAAGCCAAAATAATGTTCCATAGCTCAAAGTTGAAGGTAGGAGCAATTTTTAAGCATTGATTTTTGACTAACCATCAGTGTAGCAGTAGATTTTTCTGTCTTTAAATCACAGTTGGGAATGGTATTCTCAAAATACTGTGGTTGAGTAAGAATCAAAGTTCCATGGAAAGTTACTTTTTACAATGCAATATTGTTCCTATACATTAGAGAAATATCAGTTCTCTTCTGTCTTCAGCCCACTTGTCAGGAGAGAAATTGTCATGTTTTCAGTTTTTCTCATTTTTTTCCATTTCCATAAAAAATAAACAAACAAAATCCCCAGTAAAATAACTCTGCCCACTAACAGTGGAAGTCCACAGAGGGACCCTAATTTACTTCTCTCCAATTTAAAGGTTGTGTAAGTGTTTCAGGATGAGGAAGATTTATTTTTTTTCTGCAGAACAGACACAGCAAAGGTATCCAATGCCAGATGCCCCGATACTGCCCTTCTAACATCTCTCAGCTGTGAGACAGAGGGAGTCAGACCAAGGGATGACACAGTATCTCATTCCTCTGCCTTTTCAGCCCTCGTCTCTCTGAGGTGGTAGTGATCACCGTCAAGCAGGCAGCTCGATGTCTTTTGTGATCAGCTGTGTTAGAGAAACCGCTCTAACACCAGCAATTAATTTCTCCTATTGGGACATCAGGGGCTTCAAACAGTTCACAAGCACAGCAAAATAAATGGCAAGACTCCCATTTTCTTCCATGAACTTTCTAGGGCAGAAATCAGGTTTTAAGGGCAAAAGAGATCATACTGTCTGACGTTCTTATACAATCCTGGAAAGGAGGCTTGTCCTAGGCTGCCCAGCTTGTGAATCGAGGCCACTGTGCTTTTCTTTAGTAGGTCCTGCAGAAAACCACAGTTTTCTTTGGGCTGAATGCTCAGAATCATTATGGAAAGAAAAGAGGGGGAAAAAAGGAAGGGGAAAGGGAAAGGGAAAGGGAAAGGGAAAGGGAAAGGGAAAGGGAAANCTTAACCTTTCCTCCCTCAGCGCGACCAAACTCCTGCTCCATTGTAGTTCACAAAATGTTATCACAACCGAGTTGAGCTGGCTGCACACTTACAACCCTCCGAGCACTCAGACCAGTATGAGACAAACCAGCTGCGCCAAATCCTGAACTCAGGCATTGCCATAAGGTTCATCTGGTTTAGATCAAAGGGCTATAGGGCGGCTCTCATCGGAAAGTGCTGTGAATAGGAGACCTTAAACCTTTTGATTCCCGCAGTCCCTCAACCTCCAGATAAATTAAAATATTTAATCAAAATCTAATGGCAGTGATCTTGTTTGTACAAATGCTTTATTATCCTGTGCATTTTAACTGCAATCTGCCCAGTTTCTAATGCGACCTAAAGAACCAGTCGGCATTTATTACAAATGCAAGGCAGAAAGCTTCTGTCTCAGCAATTAATCACTGACATAGAGGAATTTCTTCTCTCCAGGTGGGGAACCCATCCAAAAACTAAGAAAAATAATCGGGCTAATTAATTCTTATCTGCAAAGAGCAATTAGATAAATGACCTAAAAACAGGCCTGTCACCCCTAGTGAGGTGCTCACTTTCTAAATAGAATAATGTCTCTTTGCCAGGCCATCTCTGCAGTGAAATGGAGATCACAGAGAGGAAAGGGAAAAGACGGCATGTGGGGAGGGAATGGACTGATAGGGGAGTAGGTTAATTAGAGCTGAGACCAGCCATTGATATAAAAAAAAAAATTAAACCAAAGCTCTGCACTCGGCTAGGTTTGATATGATCCCATCACCTTCACAGCTATGCCTTTGTGCATCCGGAGGTACTAAGGAGAGTGAAGTCATGTCTCCAAGCTACTCTTGAAGAGGAAAACCACTCACCAGGCTTGTCCACCATTGCGTTGCATTTCACCCCGGTGAGTGGCATCCCTGACACGGCACTCTATTAACTTTGAACCGTGCGGCTCCGGCACGGAACGGTGGTGCCAAAGTGAGATGCAGAGTACTGTGTTTCAATTAGTTTGCTCTGTCAGACTTCTTCGGTTTTAGTCAGGAAATGTGCAATGCATAAAGCTTCATGAGTGAGCCAAATTAATCTAAGCAGCACAAGTGAGAAGGCAACAAGAACATATGCACATCAGACCTTTGGTCAACTGCGTATCACCAGCAAAAGTCCTGCTGTCCTTTCAGATGTCTCATAGCCAGTCAAAAGCCAGAAGAGATGATCAAAAGAGGAGAGAAAGGCCTTTAGGACAGTCTAATATTCAGAATAACATTGATTTTGCAACGCTTCTAGGTTATAAGGTTTTCATTTTGAGAGACACTGAGCAAGAATATGAAACATCCTTCTTCGCATATGAGAAGTCACCTTCCAAGGCGACGTCTTTCTCTCGTGTTAACACACGTCTTCTTTGCTCTGTGTGCACAAGGTATCATTTCCCTGATCCTGCTGTTCTGCCTACTTATATCATGACACCATGCCATTTCCGATGGTAGGAGACAAAGGGAGACATTGAAGTAATTGATTCAAGCTTATCTAAGTATTTACAGAAATAAGCCTAAATGACTAGACATAAAATACTACAGCAGTCAGATTAAGACAATCCACTCCAGTTATAGTTAATCAGGGCTTTAGCCTCCAAGGAGCTGATTTGAGACTAACAAAGTGTTTTCCAGCTCCCAACCCCCATGCCAATCATGTTCCTCCTGCCTTGGAGCCATTAGCACAATGCCAAACACAAATGTAAATAACAAGCCTGCAGGTAGTTCATAGATTTGCTGTTACTGTTTCCAAGATCCAAAGCCTCTTACAGTAAAAAAAAAATCACTCTCCCAAAAGCTACAGACCTTTGTTTCTCTCTGAAAACTTGTGTGACCAAGGTTCCTATAATTTATACAAAGCAGATGCCTGCTTAAAAGCTTTACTCAAAGCTGTCATGGCTCCTACATCCAAACAGTTAACAATAAATTATAAGGACTAATGGATTAGATCAAGATGCACAAAAACACTGTATATATTCTTAAGAACGATACTTCACCTACAAAAAACCTGTGAGCGTTTGGAGAAGAGAAGAGATATATTCCAGTGAAGTACTTTGCTGCTCGCATTGGCTGAAATGCGGCAGCACAACAAAAGCAACCATCTGTGTTTAAACACAAAGGAAGAGACAAGCAAGTCTGTGTCAGTTTAAATTTGTATTTCTCCTTGATGATATTAACATGTGGTTTAAGGCAGACCAGAGCCTACAGGATGCCTAAGGATCCTTCTGTAAGATGGATGCACGTGTTGAAGATGGACAGCTCAGACCCAAGCCTGAGATCCTGCAGGGCTGGGGATGTTCTGGGGAGAAAGCTTGCTGCAGAAGTAGGGTTCATTGCCGAGCTTGTGTCTACTTTGGAAACCTTGCCGAAGTTCAGAGCATAAAGATGAATATATTTCAGTTTGGACTTTTTGTTGCATATCAAAATGGACAAGGCTCCAGGCACAGGCTGTTGAGGGTGGCTAATTGGAAGATTGCTCTGATAAACGTCCTCTCTTCATTCTTTGACAAGATGCAGGAAAGTTCTCAAGAATTGTATATTCAGATGAGAATGCAGTCCAGAGTGGATCCCTGCTAATAATGCTGGACCATAGAGATGCTGGGAGAATCTGAAAATAACGTTGGAAAAACTGAACAACAAACTGAAGTTTGTAGGCAGGTTCGTGTTTTCAGATGCTGTTTTTTCAAGAAATGCCAGTGGCACATTTTCAAAGTTCCCAATAGAAGGATTGAATGATGTGAATCAACAATATAATGCCAAAACCAGTTTCACTAACAACTTAATTAAATTTAACAAAGAAAATATTAAAGGGAGAAGACATTTGAACTGCAGTTTTTCTGCCAAAGTTTTTCCATTCTGTTTCTGAGCCTACTCTAACATTAACAAGAAAGACCAAAGCAAGGCCCATTCCTATCTTATCTAAAGCACATTGACTGCAAAACATTGCGACTATTTGTGCCCACGATAGAATTGGCCATTCAGAGCTACTTGGAATTGAAAATGATGGGGGCAGCTGATATGCAAGGGTTCGTCCCCAGTCCTCTGCAAATGTCTGCACGGGTTGAGTTTCCAATACGTACATGCTGTACAATAATTTGGAGTTAGGAGAAATAACTTTTTTTTTTTTCCCTTACAACCAACTCACTTATGTTTAATTTATACAGAAGTGGGTGCAGCCTCCTTCAGCACCAGAGCGTTAGGGTGTTTTTAATGAATAACTTAGAAGAAACAGTCACCTGCTAACAGGTCAGCCTCCCTTTTGTGTTTCATTCCAGTTTCATTAGTAAAGAAAAAAGGCCTTTGATTGGATTAATGGAAATAAAACCACAGGGAATCAATTATAAAGTATCCAGTGGTTATTTCTGGTAGCTCCTACTTTCAACTGGTACCATGATTTTTATCATCTCAGACTCAAAGCTTTGGTGTATGACTGTCTCGGACTGCAACATGGAGAAGGTTTTGCTTTAGCAGAAATCACATTTCGTCTTTCTCTCTTCAGTGATGCAGCTAAACAGCCTCCGGTTTTAAGGATATCACCCCTGCTTGATCCCTGAGCTGCTGGGATTGCTCTCAACAGAAACTTCTGAGCAGACTCACTTTGGTTGTTTGCTTTTTCCTCCCCTCCACCTTTCTCCTCCTCATATCCCTTCAGCACGACCTTCCAGTGAGGGGCTATTTTTATTTATGTATTTATTTCTTTTCATTGAAACTGTAATATCTGGAGGTGGCTACAGGCAGGACGCAGAGCCATATGCTCGGCCTAACTTATATAAACCGTGTCCTGGGTGACAGCCTTCCCTAGCCCATCTGCAGCTGCCAGGGAATCCATTATTTTTCTGGTCCCTGGGGAGGAAAAGTTCTTGAGCATCATTACTCCTAGGCAAATGTAACTGACTCTACCACGCACCCTAATTTGCTTGCCATAATTATAGGTCGCTCACCCCCCTTTGCTATTTATAAACCCTTTTTATTTATTTTTTGTACTTATCAATAATGAATAGAGGCTAGTGAATCATGGGGCTGTAATATTTGAATATTATGAAAATGCTAATAACAAGGTATCATAGGCAGCAGCACCCAGGTCTTATCAGCTGGTCAGATGCTCTATTAAGCAGCCAGTGAGGAGTTCAAGCAAATTGGTTATGTTAATGTCCTGTAGTACTTGGGGAAGACGAGGAGTTAGCAATTAATTTTTTTCTTCTTCTTCTTCCCAAGCTGCAAGCCGACAGGGCAAATTTATATTCCTCCTATTCTATGGGACCCCAGCTCAGAAGGGGGCAAGGTGGAAATGCAAGTGGCTACCGAGAGCTTTCTGAGGTCTAATTGAATGGTGCAACTGAAAAACTGGTGGGAGGGCAAGTGGGTGAGCAAGGAATAAATAAATAAACAAACATATAAATATATAAATAAGGAAGCAAGCTCCAAAACAATGGGAAAGCTGCATTCTTCCCCATTCATTCAGCTGACAGTGCTTTTGCAACTTAAACCTGTTTTATTAATTATGTTTGACATTTCCTTAATTAGTTTCATTTACATCCCATCAGCCCCTACCAGACGATTGCCCCATACATCATTTCACCAGAGGACTGAGATGCCTACAGAATTACAAAAACAGCCCCCCCCAATCCTCAATAACTCATCACTCTATATTTCACAGATTTTGAGAATTAGTCTTTTCACCTCCTATTTTTCTTTAAAAACATACAGATATTTCATCATCTTTTAAAAATGATTATGACATTTTCAAAGGAACGTGATGCTGGACTAAATTTCTATTTTGCTTCCATGCACACAGTTTGCTTTGTTTTCCAGCTCCTACGTACCTTGACATTGACAAAATGAGGACTTTACTGAAGGATCCCTTTCTATGGACCCTGTCCTAGCTCCACTGAGCCCTGCAGCTCTGCCCCAGTGCTCTCCCCAGATAGCTCTGCATGCTCACAAAATACTCTTTAATTTATAGGCAGGTTCCTGTTGTCCCCACAGTTGCTATGCAGTTTTCCATATATTGATTAATTTCCACAGAAGCCATATGACAGACTTTTTACAACTTTAGTAAGAACGAAAGGATTGTTTGGCTGTTCCATGCCATTGCTCTGACTTACTCTCTTGCGTGTTTGCCCTACCTCTCCCTCCATCCCTTCCACGGGCAGGTGTATGCGCTGACACTTTGTACGTTGAGTAGTCAGAGACAGGGCTACCATTAGAGCCAGGCATTTTAAAGTACATAATATTTTAGACTCAGCTCAATGCGATGTGCACTGCTGTAAAAAACAATGAAATCGGGAGAGACAAAGCCCTCTGCCTCGCAGCGGGGCTGGTCAGAGATCTCCAGGCTAATGCAGGTCATGGATTAGCACGAGGGGGACTGAGTGCTTTCAGTCTGGAAGCTGCACAGCCAAAATCACAGAGCGCTGCATCAGAAAAACGAGTCTCCTGTCGAAGCAGCTAGCCCTGCACGTCCAACCTGAGAGCCACCTGGCAGGAGGCTGGACCTGCTGCACGCTTCGGCTGTCAGATGTCTGGTGCAGAACCCGGCTCTTCTGTCCAGCACTCAGCACAAAGTGACTGACTGTTCCTGACTGGGGTAAAGTGACAACCTGTTTTTGCTAATCCCAGAACGTGCTACCAGGAGCTGTCATTTCAGAGTCATCACACTCTCTGTTGATATCAGTGAAGTTAATCATGCAAAAGGAAAAAGCTTGTATTAAAGAAGATAATTATTCCCCAGTTCCTTAATAACACATGCAAGGGAAAGTGATTCTTATTGTCTGGGCAAACTATGATATTTCAGAACGTTTTCTGCCTAGGATTGATGCCCAGGCATCCTTTCTCCTTTACACTTCCTCGATCAGGGTTGTTGCACTGGGCAGCGACTGGCCGTCCAGCACACGAAAAGAGAGAGGTTTCTTTATTGTGGGCTGTTATGCTTCGGAGATAGAACCCATACTCATTTTGTAATGTAAAAAAATGGCACTGTGGGAGCTTATGGACAGCAAGTAACCTGGCTGTCTTGGTTGATTTGAGAAATTCATCTAATTAAAAGGATAGCTGAGGAGGCATCGTCTCTATCCAACCACCTACCCGTCCTTGTAAGGGCAGGCCAGGTCTCTGTGTAACAGCAGTGTAGGGATCTGCCAGCTCAAGCCCTCCCAATACAAGTACCAGATGGACTTACAAGCCCCAATAAAAGAAATATTCATGCAACATATGGAAATATATTAAGTAAAAGAAACACACTCAAAGAAATATTGATGTGCTTGCTTTCTCAGCGGGACATACTTGCTAGGGCAAAGCCTGCTTCGAGCCTGTGTCTCAAGCACATTTCTCAGCCGTTTTGGCTCTGGGACCAGGTCATGCAAAGCCAGGCAGATATTTCTGTGCCTGCAACAGGATCCAGATGTTACAGATGCTCCTGGTCCTCTGTCTTCTCCAACCCTCACGTGGCTGGATCTAGCCTGGGTTATAACCAACAGTCTCCTCAACTTAAGGTTTCCCAGAACTTTAAGCCTTCACTTTGATAAAATTCTCCCAGCCCTTGACCCTCGGAGGAGAGGCAGAGCAGAGAAGATGGGGGAATAACGCTCTCAGTTTACCTTAGAGGTTATTACATTTGCGCTTTGGGAACCAGCAGACATTGGGGCTAGAGTTCCCCAGTTGGACTAGACATAGAGAAAAAATCTTGCAATTTGTTTTGAAACTAGAGAGATTTCATCCTGTTTTGGAAGTCTTCCAGGTAAAAGCCATGTCTGGGACCCTATCCAGATTTTCTGCAAAGCAATGGCTGTTTCATTTCCAGATCATTTCAATCCTCAAGATCAAAGGGAGCCTGATTTTAAAAGCAGGAATTAAGTACTGGCGAAGAAGAAGGCAGTTTTAACTTTGCTGTAATCATGCACACGATTCACAGAAGAGTTTAGTCAAAAAGTTTGGGGGGTGGTGGGTTTGTTTTGTTGTTTGTCTCTTGCTTCATTCCTTCCTTTGTTCTCTCTTATCTTTGATCCAAGCATTTCCCCAAGACACTGCGAGAACACGGGTGTGAGAGGAATACGAAGCAGATTGTAGGGAAAAGGTTGATAAGACGCATTCAGTAGTTGTTGGTGTTTTTCTTTTTCAAGAATGCAGCTCAGAAGCAGTTCAGAGGAAATTTGGAGAGGTGAAGACAGGGGATGAAATACGTATCCCTGTGGGATCACAAACAGCCCTGGGTGTTGTTCTGTGGGATCTTGCTTCACACAGGGGTTCTTTTTGAGCTAGGTTGGCTGCTTTTTAATAATGTCCTCTTCGGTCGTTGATGCTCGTTCATGGCATGTTAACCTCAAAGGGTTTAGATCATTTCCCAGCTTTCCTGTTTGGATTCCACTACAAACATATGAACACAAACCCCAAACCCACCAGTTCAATTATGCACATTTAAAAACCTCCACTAAAATAGTTTGGTAGATTTATCAGATGCTGCTGGCGCTTCAGATTTATCTGAAATAGCATCAAATGGCCAAAAAAAAAAATCAAAATATTTTTCTGTCACATGCTGTCATACATTGTCAGGGAACCTTGTGCTGTAGCTGCAGTGAAGTTGAATCTGATTAAAAGATCAGCAAACAAGGCAGGTTGAGGGGAATTTGATCTCATCATTGCTATGCCTGGAAATACCTGTCATCTTCTAGGTTGTCCTGCACTGTGACACTCTTTCTTATCCAGTTTGCCAATGGACATTCATGGTGACATTCTGTGCAAGCAAAAGGGGGAAAAATAAAAAAAAGGAGACCCAATCCATTCCAATTTTATTTTCAAGTCCTGTATTATTATTCCTCTGAGACCAAGCCTAAACATAAATACCAATTATCAGAGCTACAGACAAATGAATAATTTGATGTAAAACAATCCTGCTTTATTCAAATGAGAGTAGAGGTGAAATTAGAGCTACGCAGGATATTATGTTAAAAAGCATACACACACACAAAAAGAAAGAAAGCAAAATGTCTAATTTTAACATAGTGTTGTTATCTGTGATTAATGATTTCCGTGGGTGTATAACTCTTATGCAAAAATGCCATGTAATCATGTACATATTTGATTAAATAGCTTAATTTGTGTTCATTTAAAAAAAAATAAAATAAAGCCAAATAAGCTAGATAATGAGTGGGCGTGTTGTAGGAAAAGCAGATGGGATTTGAGGCACTAGCTGTGTTCAAAGGAAGCCACCAATTTCACTTCAAGAATATTTGCGTATGAAAGCTGATATTTTCTAGAAACATTCATGAGTAGAACACAGAGGGAAATTTTGCCAAATTCTGCTGTTTTTAATGAAGGCACACAGGGAAAAAAAGTTCAGCTGAGCCCGGTTCAATTCCCACTCCTTGGGAAGAGCATCTTTATTTATTTATTTTTCTATATTTACTGGGAATGTTTTCTTTCTCTGAGTCAATTATACCTAAAGCATCCTTCTGTTTACTTCTGAGCCTCTGACAACAACCTCCCTTTTCTTTGCCTTCACCTGTGGAATTAAATACTTATTTTTCATCACACAATAAAAAAGACACCTCTCCAGACTGGAAATAATGGGATTCTTTTGTGGGTAAAGCTGTGTAAATCACAGTGTCAAATGAATCGACAAAGCTTTAATGGGGCTAATAAACACGTCCCTCTGTATTGAGCAGGGGGAATTTTTATGAAAATGATCAAATAAAGTAATAAAAAAGAAGGGGCTTCCCCTCTGGGTTTATGAGCTCTCTCGTTACACATCATGTATGACACACTGAATGGCAGGATATATGATGGACTGTCATACATTGCAGAATGACTTCAATTAGGATGATAAGATGACAAGTTCCCACAGTTCATATCTGGGTTGGCTGTGGGGTTTTTTTCAACAGGGCTTTTACTTTGACCTCTTTCTTTCTAATGTTTGATACGAAATTTAAAGGGCCGGTTGAGGTCGTAGGAGACAAAATATGACTTATGTCAGGCGAGGGAGAGGAGGACTGTTTGTTTCTTTGTTTGTTCTTATATCCATGGGTAGGATCCTGTAATTCAGTGTCTGACTCACTATTAAAAATAATTAATGCCAACAGTTCAACCCACACGCACAACTCCAGAATAACAAACCAGCGAGTGCAGCCTGCCGCTCATGACCAACCGCAAAAATCACACAACCTACAAGCAAATACGAAGGCATATCGGACAACACGACACATACGCCAGCATCCACAAGTGTCATCATCAGTTGCTTTAAACCACCTAGTCCTGCACGTAGGATCACAGGGCCAGAAATACCTTCATTTCCACAAGAAAGTGGCTGACTTCAGGCCAATAAAGACTTGCTGGAAGAAGCAGAACGCTGATGTAATTTCCAGTTATGGGATTGTCCAGCTAAAAAGTCTGGTTCGGCTCTTGCCGAGTATTCAGCAGCTAAAAGCTGCAAAGCCTTTGGCTGAGACAGGTAGGCAAGTCTGCCTGAAGAAGGAGTTGCGTCCGAGATGGATGGTGAGGTGGTGCTGTCAGCACTTTGAACCTCAGAGAAGGAAAAAAGGTACAAACTGGGAAGTACTTAGAACTTTACTGATGGCTTTGAGGGTCTGGGAGGCCTCACATGTTAAAAAAAAATACCAAAAATCTGTGTACAAGGCCTTCTTCTAGCAGTATGTTAGGGTTCCTTAAATGAGTGTGTTCCAATGGTCATTAAGAGCAAATATTGCTCTTGTAGGACCTACATATAATACTACTGGGTCAGGATCAATCTCGGACTACTTCTTCTGTGGCAGCTATAAAATAGACAGAATGAAGACGGAAAGCAATTCATCCTCTGCAGGGCTAAGCAGGCTCCGTGATATTGCTGATCCCTGAGACCATCATCTGCCTGACCCCCGGGATACTCTCTGGCCGGACAGCATTGCCTCATCAACTCAGAATTTGACCCAGGCATTTTACATTGTCGCATGATTTGAGACAGTTTTCCAATGGAGATGTTTTCCAATGGAAGATCAGATATTTTCCAGGTGGCCTATTCTGCAGATTCAGCGTTATTGCAAAAGATTTGCCTTCAAGAAAAAAAAAAAATGCTTGTGTACGAGTCTCAAAAGGGAATCGGTAAGTGGAAGGAGTGGGATAACGGAGGCACTTACCGCTGAACAAAGCCATAGGTTTGGTTTGCATACCTTCAGGTGGGAATGACTCTGACTTTGAAGAATGGCACATGTCATGGTATAGCCACAGAAAAGAATATAACTCAAACACAATGAAAAAGAAAAGCCTCACTAGGTAGAAACTGAATAGCAAAACTCACTTCATTTCTCCTTAGCTCTGGTAAGCCACAAATATCAGTAGCTACCAGGAAGAATTTCCTTGGCATCTACTTCTTGGGATAAATTGAGGTCTAAATCTAGACTAAGGTGCCCAGAAACTCCTGTTGGAGGAAAAAGAGAAAGAAAAAAAGAGAAGAATAAAGGGGAAAAATTCAGCTGAGTATAATCTGAACAGTGTATCCATCACCAAAAATGATACAAATCAGCTATTACTGGATCATGCAAAAGCAACTCCACTACCTGTGATCCTTCCTTTGCTTTCTAAACCTCTTTTCAGCCCAGCCTAATGAATTGTCAGAACTGTCAGACAGCTCCCAGGAATGACAAATGTCTATGATTTGCTGCTGCTGCTGCTACTTTGCTGAAAACACCTGATGTATATGGTCTTGAAATCCTCTGGTTTGTATTAAAGGCAAGGGTAAGCTAGAAGGAATTGGTGTACATGTAGAGGTATTTTCTTTCATTTTACATATATGTAGCCTAATGAGAAGAATATGATAAAAGAAAGTTCAGGTTGAATATTAAACCAGGAAATGACGCAAAGGAGGCAGAAGATGCAACCTCAGCTGCGGCCCATTTTGAACATTTTACAATCCCATATTTATTTATATGATTTCATATTATGTATAATACCTGCCTGTGACCCGACATAAAACTTGCAAAGATGCATCTCCATACTTGTATGATGCTTTCTTAATCAAAATTATAGATAATAAACCACAAAGCATTCTAGCTCCACAAAGAAATTATTTGACAAACAATAGGATCAATCAAATAATTAATCTGACAAATATCAAAGTTTGAGTTATACAGGCTCCAAACATTTATTAACTTGCAGCCAGATTCTGTGAACATTTGTCATTGACTTAAATGGGTCTAAGATTTCACTTCTTGACGAGTGACAGGCCCTGATGGGTATTTAGTCATTTCTGCTATACCAGATTGGCACTGTACTTAATACATTTGCTAATTCTGTCATAGAACTTACTCTCTATAACATTCCCCTGCACCTTCCCTAAAGAAACTCTTGTGAAGCTGTCCCTTCAGTAACACTCAGAAAAAACATAGTTTTGACAGTACGACTCTTGCCTAATTAGTCACTTGTCCAGCACTGTAATGTATTTAGAAAAGGCTGCTATTGACTGGAGAATATTTTTTGCTGCTTTGGTGCTTGTCGGACAATATTTTCACAACAGCTCCCGGGCAATCAGGTTGTTTGCATGACTTTATGGGAAATGACCTGCCTTATGTGAATATCATTAGAGAGGAGATAGACACAACCATGGTACTATCCTCGAAGGTAATGGACACTGGGGACATGATCTGAGTAAGATTAGGAGTGTCACAAACTGGGTTCCTCAGCTGCAAGATTGGAGGCAAAGAACTGATGTCTTGGAAAGCTGAACCAGCTGTGTCAATGAAAAAGGAACTACGTAGAGCTGATCATTCCTCCTACTGTCATGGGGTGAGGTTTACTGTCATGGACTGAGCTGTCTGGGGAACCGGTCCAGATTCAGAGGGCTGCTAAAAGTAGGAACCTTAATGAGAACCATGAGGACATTTTGTCATATTTCTTGTAGACCAACTAATTTCCACCTTGGGGAAAAAAAAATACAGTTTGTAGATCAAAAGACACTCCCAACCGCTCTTTTCCAAGCGTGCACGGTGATCTCCATGAATGGTAGAGCCGAGGGCGATGCTTCAAAGATGGGAAAAGAGGTTGAGCTAGGTCTCAATGTTTTATCAATTTTATTAACGCTTCAGGCTCTCTGCAAGCCAAGAGCATCAGCAAAACTTATTTCCCAATGAATCAGGCCTAGTTCAAAAAGAAAGTACTCGCCTAGCNTAATTGACTTACCCGAAAGACTGCAAAATGGAAGGCCCCTGTGCTGTGTGTCTTACAATAAAACACCATTGGCACATGCTACCACAGCTGCCACATTGGTGTAGCATGTCTGCAGATGATACTACATTGTCATCTCTCCCATTGCAATGAACGCATTCCTCCTCCTCAAACCACTCCTGTGAGTCTCCCCATTTTACAGACAGGGCACTGAGGCACAGAGAAGACAGCTCAGGACCTCCAAGGCATCAGTTTGCTGGCACCTATTGAAATCAAGAGCAATCAAGCCTCTAAACAGGGGTTAAACACTAAATAACATGGAGAGTTTGATCTAAAAGGCTTTGCCCTTGGGGGTCAGTTGCAATAAACCAGGGGGTGGAAAACAGGTCCCCACATATTAAGTGATTGGCTAAGTACTGGGATCACGCATCTTCTCGCTTATGAACAGACATGGGTTTGGGCCAAAATGCCTGCCTGAGTGAAGATACTGGGTTATCACCACCCACTACGTCATGTCAAAAGCACATTGATGGGACTATCTGAGGATCTCGCAGGGCATCTGTGCTGGTGGATAGCAAAGGGGGCATGGTGCTCGCTCAGCAACGAGAGATGAGCTCCCACAAACAGTCACAGCAAAGGGCAGGAGGAAGCTCTGAAATACACTGTTGGTCCCATAGATGCACAGCAAATGAAGACGTGTATATCCAGACAGGAGGAATAATGAGAAATAAATGCCAAAGAGATTACTGGGTTCCTCTCTCAGATTAACTCTAGTTTGACAGTGGTTTGGGTTTGGGACCTCCCTATGATTTAAGAATAAGAATTCTTCTCTAAGTGGCCTAAAAACTCACCGCTATATCATCACTTGCTGTTGTCAAATAAATAATCATGCAAAATCAGCTGCAGAGAAAAGTCTCCTGTAGAACAGAGTTCATGCATGACATATGATATATCTTTTCAAAGGGACAGATACATCTTTCTTACAGCCAGCATGCAGCTTCCTTCACTGCACCTTCCCTCCCATCCAAATCACCTCAAATAAATGTGAGTTCTGCTGTGTTCACAGTAATTCCTTCATTTTTAAACACATAATGGAAATGTATAACTAGTCCTCATAAAAATTTATATCTCAATTCGTCCCTTTAATTTATAACAGGCCCTCCAGGCAGTTATTATTCAAACATTAATAAAATGCCTATGGATCACCAAAAGCATCAATTTTCACATTCACCTCCCCTCCTATTTGTACATATATAAAGCCAGATTAGAGTTAATGCCACTTCTGTGTCTAACAACAATTACGCTTTTAATAAGATGGGAACAAATGATATATTGTCTTAATCATGTTAGGAATTTGAGTTCTTTTCATGAAACAAAGTTGAATTTTTTATGCCCTTTGTGACAATTGTTACTTAACAGCCTATATGTTTGGATATTGCAGTTTATGCAAATGTTCATGTTCTATAAATTTTAGATTTATCTCCATTTATCATTCCACATGTTCTAATATACAGACATTATGGTTTAGCGTGTGACTCTGCACACAGGCTAAAATATGATTAGGACACCTTTCATTTATTTATACCATAGAGAAAAGGATGGAGGAGGGAAAATAGCTATTGTAAGGACTGGATCCTCAACGTGCATTAAACCATGTACTGTGCAGAGCTACATCTCACTACAATGATATAAATCCATCGAAGAATTTGGTCTTTCATTTGCTAACAGTCGAATTTTAAAGGATTAAAGTTTATAAGGGAACCTTTCACTCTGTTTTCTAAAAGCAGTTGCCAGCTCATTGTATAGCACACTGTAAAACTCTTACTCATGAGAGTAATTATTGCTAATATGAGCTCTCCCATAGAGAGACAAGGAGACAACTTGCATGCACAACAGTTTTTGGTTTGAAGCTCATTTAAGAGGAGCAATGATCATTAGGGCCATAAAGAGTCGTAGGAAAGAATTCCCTGGGATTTTTCATTTTTCTGCTGGGAAATTTAAAGCCTCTTGAATTTGGAGAAGAGAGTGGGAAAAGTAGATCCTCGGCTATATTTTGATTCTGCATAAATCACTACAGTCATGTTGACATCAAAGAAACAACAGCAATTTATGTCACCTGAGAAGCTGGCCTTTTGCATGGCCACGAAAAAACCCACAAAAAAAACAAACAAAAAAAACCCATCTAAAGCATCGGAGATCTAAAGGAGGTTAGATTTATTTTTGAACTTCACTCATGGGAACTAGCAGCGATGCTTCAAATGGGTGATAAGCTAAGAGGAAATTACCAGGAATGGAGATGCCGCTATGGTTTCTTTACACAGGTAAACACAGCATATGGGCAGGAATTCAGCTCCACCACCTTGCCTTCATTATGGAAACTGCATTTGTAGCAAGGTTACAACTAGGCATTAGCTGTCCAGGAAATCTGTCTCCTTTAGAGGGTTTGCAGCATTGATCTGGAAGATTTGATGATGGTGTCTTCCACCCATGCCAGTGGGAAGTTCCCGTTACTTCACTAAGGTGCTCCCTGCGTTTTCCCATGCAATATCAAAAATGCTGATGAAGACTCAGGGAGGGACCAAAACTAAAGTGAACCCCATTAAGACAGGAGCTGCCTTCCTGTGTGTTTCATTATTAATACTGAATTCAATTACTCTGATTTCTTCTGTTGATGAATTAGGAGCACCACAACCAAGTCCCTGGCTGATACCCATTTGTCTTTGCTTATAAGTGCTAATGTGATCCTGTTCCTTTAAAATCAAACTCCTGCTTCAGTCACTTTACGTCTTTGCAATACTAACTGTCTTTTCACTAATTGGTTCTGTGTAAATGAAACATGCTGAAAAACACTGTGGCACCAATAAATATTAATAAGTTATTGTTTGTTTTCTTTACCTTGCTTATGAATTCATACAAAGACAGTGCTAAGACATTAACTCCAGTCTATTAATTGCCACCTGATAATTGCCACCTGATACTTTTCTCCTGGATAATTAGGTACCCATTAGTTCTAATCAAGTAGTTACTTAATTATTGCAGTAATTAGTCTAATGGACTAGCAAATTGAAGCTTTATCACTTTTGGATACTTAATGTTCCTGACAGAGTACTTCACAAGTGTCAGGGTTCCTGATTCAGCAACCTGCCATCGATGAACCCCCTGCTGCCATTTCCACCCCACCCACACTGCTCCCCAGCCACTCGCAACACAACTTTGCTACGTGAAGCCAGAGGCAACATAAATTTGAGTCTCTCTTCCTTCTCGTTCCCCTTCCCACCCCCGTCTATGCCTCCCCTCCTGTGCTCTTACTGCTCAGCTCATTCCATGCCAAAAGAACTTTGTTGGGAAATTAAATAACATCTTGGCATGGAGATCACATGCATTAAGCTGTACAGCAGCGTGATTCAAAGAAAGGAGCTAATGTTGGCAGGTGTGGGAAGAAAAAAGCAACTGTGAGGGGAGAAATAATAAAGAGCGTTCATGAATACTGATATACAGCCAGGCTTGGAAAGAAAAAGGGAGAGGAGCAAAGCCGACTGGTGGTAAATGAAGGCATGGCTCCAAGGTCTGGGACTGGTAATAGGTCTCTCTTTCATCTCCGAATCGGAGGTGCAAATCTAACAGAGATATTTAGTGAATAAAAATCCTGGAAAGTCTTTTTTTTGCCTCTGGTCTCTGTACCACAGAATTGGTGGACAAGAGGCCATTAGCATTTCTCTGCCCCACGGTTTTATGATTAATATCATACTTAATTCTGAAGGGCTGTCAATCCCACATCTAACACTTCCACAATACTCCATTCAGAAAGGGCATGTGAAAAGCCACCCTCACCCCTGTACTCTGTCCATGTAGCAGTCCATACGTCGTCCTTGTGCATTACGCTTGCTTCTGGATCCGAACATGTTTTGAGGTGGATATAACATGCATAGACATTTAAGAATGTCACAGCATTAAATGTGGATTTATTTCTCCCCTTGATCATCTGATCCAGATTCTCTCAAGTCTCTTCATGTCAGATTTGTATCAGAATTGATCATCAAGCCCTTTGGCAAGTGTCATCTGCCCCAGGCGCTGCAATGCGTAACGTGTAAGCGCTTATTGTACTGGGAAGGGGAAAAAAAGATTGATCCTGACCAGAAATAAAGAGGCTAATTCCATTCAATAATGCTTGACAACTTGCTAATGGTTAAACTACTTCACATATGTGGTAAGATTATGTATTCTGAAATAGATGTATTTATCTCTCTTGATCAGATAACTCATGTTTCCATTGCTGTTAACACTGTAGCATCGTCTCGGATCTTGTCCAAAGGAACGGGCTCTGGAACATACCTTAAGTGGGTCCTGCTGGAGGGTGCCAGGTTTCCAGACAGGTACCTGGGTTTGCTTCTTATGGATGGCAAGGTACAGGCTGGTGGCAGTGAGGAGACATGGCTGGTACGCACCTGGGTTTTGACCTACTATGGAAAAGGATCAAGGCCAAGTTGTGGGTCAGAGGGCTCTTACGTGTCAAAAGCTGTATAATTTAGGTTACCACACTGACACCAGAGTCCCCTAGTCTGCCATGTAATGCGTATTCATAGACCAAAATAAACCCCACACCCTAGTATCTTCACAAACATTGGAATTTCATTTACTTACTGAACTAACCTCAGTATGTTCATATTATCAAAGCTGAGAAGCCAACAGTTTTTTGGGGAAACAAACAAATTAGTAAATTCATTCCTTATAATTCTTCTTACTGCATGAAAAGCAGTGTCCTTGTTCAGTTACTTTGCACTCTTACCCAAAATACAATAGACCGTGACAGAGAGGTCTCCGGCTCCTGAGTTTTCTGCCATAGCTCCACATTGCATCCATCACAACCGGCTGCAAATGTTCGTTTCCTCTGAAGTTACTCTTTAGGTAACAGTCAATAAAACCTTATGCCGCTACTGAAAAATCATCCCACAAAACTGCTTAAACACCTGTGTGAGGCCACTGAGCAATAACAATCCCATGCATTGAAAGCAAAATTAGGCAAAGCGTACTTGGCCCATTAAGAAAACATATTGCTTGAAATTACAGTGCCTCAGGATGCCTAGATCCTGCTCTGGTGCTGGCTCTGTAGGAGAGGGCTGCCAGCCCTGTTCATCGTGGGACCTGTATTGAACTGAATTCAAGTGTCTGAGACCATTGTCTCTGTCGAAGGCTCCCAGTGGCAGAAATCTAGTAGAGAAAGCTTTTGAGGGTGAGAAACAGTTACATTCTTGTCCATCAATAGCCGTAAATTGTAACGGATACTAAAAAGTAAGCAAAGCCACCTGAGCAAGGCAGGAAACCTTGGAAAATCAGTGGCTGCTGGATTCACCTGGGCTCCTGAGTAGTTTAGCTTCTGCAGGCAACTAAGATCATACACGTGTCCCTCAGCGTGCAGCCAAGAGCGGGCAGACGCTGACAGCCTCATCTGATCTCCCCAAACTGCTCGGACTTCTCTGTCCCCCTGTGAGCAAATTTGGTCCAGAGCCGCTTCTCCAAGAGCGCTCTCCCCACCCACGAGCTGGCACTCGGGGGAGAGGGCAGAGGGGCGGCGGGTTGGGGGGACCCATCGGGAGGGTCTCACGCATGCTGTGCCTGAAACGATGCTAAACAGAGACCGTCTGTCTCCAGAGCTATCGATCCAGCACAAGCACTAAATTCATTTTAAGGATGCTGAGAGAGAGCGAGTAAACTGTACATGACAGATGTTAGTCACGTTGCTTAATGTACTACTTGAAGGTGTTCAGATGCTCTGGTGATGAGGGTGCAAATAAAACCAATGCAGAATAGAGTGAAACAGGCTAAGAAAGGATTTTTAGTTTTAAAAAGCTAAAAAGGCTTTTTTATCTTGATGGGGAGTAAATATCAGAGTATCCACATCATTGATTTTCCCTCTGGATCTGACTTCGAAGCACTTGTACAATTCTTCAGAAATGACACTGCAACAAGCAAATTAGAAGACAAACCGAGAATACCTTTTATGTTGGAAATACCAGGAGAAACTGTCCAATGATTATTGAGAGAGAGAGGTGCAGAACTCATTAAGGCAAGATTGCTTGGAAAGCTTATGATGGTGTTGCATGCAAAAGAAATGAAAGAAAACCCAAAACACAAAGAAGCAAAATCCTTAGCACCCTTTCCCTGCTCCTCTCTATGCACTTCCTAGCACTTCAGTTCACAGGCTCAGTTGCAATCAATTTGAGCTTGTAACAATTCAGCAGTTTAAGATCTCCATAATGGTTTAGACCACCGCTGTTCAATGGGTTGCACAGCTTTTGGAAAAGCCTGCTTGTTGTGGTGTAAGTGCAAAGGGAAGGAAGAATCAGGGAGCCAAGCTGCTTCCAATTTGTCTATCCAAATCTAAGATCTTTTTATGGGGTGTGGGTTATTATTGGCAAGATCTCAGTCTTCACCTCTGAGGAGTTCTCCGAGTGCTTCTTTTATGCTTTCCATCATTTTTTTGCTTTTGCACACATGGAACAACTGCCAGCCCACAGGATACAGGGGATAAGACAAGATCAAAGACAATCGTTCAGCCTTCTGCCACTGAATCTTTGTTCAGGGTTGTTTGCCTGTAAGGGCAAGTTAGTAGCAAAGTATCTACAGGGTGACATGCACAACACTACGTGGTTCCTCATGAGCACTGCTGGTGAACATTAAGTGCAAGATAACTTGCACGAAGGTAATAGGAATTTTGCCTTAGGGAGGCCCCCTGAAATGTTAGCGAGCAGTAGCTAATTCATGGTCAGCCTGGCCCTTGCTTCCATCTCCTGACTGCCACGAGCAGCTGCGTCATGGATCCTGCTGATGAGAAGAGTTTGGCACCCAAGAAGTTCAGTGGGAAAACTTCACTGAAAAAGCAGTGGCTGGCAAGCAGAGGCTGAGGAAAGCAGGGTGATAAGTTGGAAAGACACTCCAAGCCATAATTTCATCTTTCTGGCATAACTGGACAGAGAGCTGGGAGTATGAGAGAATAGTTACAACACTCCTGGCCCTCAGGAGATGCACCACTGGCCAGCAGGAGGAGGTTAGAATGGCTGGGCCACCTTCCACTGCTATATCAGGGGAAAGACTAGACCAAGCACACCAGTGCCAGCCTTCCTGGCCTCCTGTAGCTGGCCTTTGCTAAAGGTTAGGGACATGGAAACGAGCAAAAGGTGGTATCTGGCTCTAATTTCTCATTCTGGTACTTGGGTGAATCCAGGTGAAGTAAGCACCTGATGCTCAAACGCGGTTCACCCTGCTTGACATCTGTCTTCTGTCACCCCAGTGCAGAAAAGCCTGGGTAGGTGCCACCTCTCCTACCAGTTGCTGCAAGGGAGTTGCAGTATCCGCCTCTAGCAGCGTGCACAGCAGCGATACAACCAGCACAGCCATCCCAGTCTGCACCAGCCCCCCCAGAAACAGCCCTGGGAGGTTTGGATGTCCTCTCACGTGTCCTCTTAAAGCAGCAAGTAACCTACTTTCCACCTAATCCTGCTTTCTTGTCCTCATTTAGATCATCCTAGTGTAGGTCCAACGTTGAGATGATCTCAGGGTACAAGTGAAGAGGGAGGAGGACCGATCACTCTGAAGTTTGGGTGTATGGATGGTTGAACCCCTGGATTTGGGGATCTTTGGTGTTTGCTGTGTTTTGGATTTTTTTGCAGGTTGTTCTCAGCTGCCTGTCAGACTGGGCCATGCTGAAACCCAACATCTTGCAGAGACATAAAATGGAAAACAGGCGACTCATCAGAAAAGTAGCAGCTGTTTTACACCATCACAAAATAAAATCATCATACACTAAAAACTAGATTTAGCAGTTTAAAAGAGCTGCTAACACAAAATTAGCTGGAGACAACAGCGTGGTTTTGTAACTGACAGTGCTTCACTCAAACGCCCTAATTCATGTAAAAACAACTTAGGAAACATTAAACGGTTGATGCTTTTGGAAAGGGGAAGAGCATTCAGACTTTCAACGGCTGCCTAGGAAGAACGTGCAGATTTATTACATCATCTTTTTTTCTTTTACAAATTTTAAATAAGCATTGTGTCAAAACTGCCACCTCTTAAATAACAACGATGCTATAGTCATCCTGATGGAGGGAGACACCAGCTTTTATTGGCAAGTCATTTGTATTTATTGCAGGCTGAAAGCCAGTAAAAAGGTTGTACAAAACTTTAACGGTGAATGAGGTGGAATAAGGCGGCCTTGAGCGCTTTGGATCATCAAATACTTCAATAACTGGATATGACTGTTCATACAACCATAAGTTCGTGCACATGGAGAGGATATAAAGACCCAATTGCCATATGAATGGGCTTTCTGTTGCCTTCTGGAAACTCATATGCATGTACGATCTGTGCTAGATACAGGTGCAATACAAGCTTTCTTTTGGCCCAGCTGTATTTCCCACTGAGGATGAAAATTTCTCTGTGCTGTGGATACATCCTGCCCATAACTAATCTGACTTCTGAGGGTTAGGAATTTGCCTGGCAAGAGATTCAGCTAATCACTTTACTACCAAAGGGTATGTGGCTTGGCCAGAGGTCTGTCATCTTGTAGCCATGAAGGGGTGGTTCCTGATTGCTTGGGACTAGATTTAATTTGTCCATACAATTACTAAGATAAGAATTTGCTTTATTTTTTCCATGCAGCAGCTGCCCTAATCTGGCTGAGGTGCTTCCATATCTCCCATGGTGGCAAGTTCCTTCATCTGTGCGATCTGACCCTGCCTGTCTTAGGGGATTCTCCCACTGAGTCCCATCAAACTCCTGCCTGAGGAAGGAATTCAGGGATGGACACAGAGTAAAGGAGGACTAAAGTTTAAGCTGAGGTCTGGCTATTTGTTTTGTGCAGACAAGTTGTGGCCCTGGAAAAATCCTTTCTCTCCTAACAAATTGCAGGGGTGGGAGCATAAAAAGTGCCCCGTTCTTTGAGGGTATTTTTATTTAGATCCTACTCTTCAAAAGACTATATATAGATGTAAGAGTCTAGCTGCAATCCAAAATTTGAAAAGTTGCAGACTCTTACACAGTCTCTGATGGATCTGAATTTTTCAGCTAAAGAGCATCTATGCTCTTGACCTGAGACCTAGATTTCACATTTCAGGAATTAAATGAGCATCATTTTCTAAAAGACATTAGACCAAGGCTGGGCTATCCAAAGGATGGCTTCAGGATTTAGATGAAGACATTGTCATGTCAAGGAGACATAAAACCTGACATATCTTGTTTCTGTTGAAAAGCCAGACCTAGTTTGTTATACCACGTTGTGGCTTGTTATGTGCAGGAGGCAAAGGAAAAGCGGAGGTTGTTCTGGATTTAACATCTCTTACAGGATTATCTGCAGTAACAGGGCATAAGGCTCAGTGACCCAGATGATCTGGCCTTGTCTTGTATTACTCTGTTCCCAATTTATCCTAAGTCTGTACCAAAAACCTGCCAAAATATAAGGGAAGTATTTGTGACCTCTGCCAAACTGTGAAGCCTCTGGGTCTGAGATACCTTTTGTGTTTTGATTAGACTGAAGGAGTTGAGCCTGAAAAAAGGGGAGTGTGAAAGGAAAGGAAGGCTGCTCCCTACCTGCTGCTGCAGAGCTGGGGCGTGTGTCTGAGCGCTCATCCTTCCATACAGGAATCCTGCTTTTCTCAGGAGTGTGATCGACCTGATTTAAAAAAAACAAACAAACAAACAAACCAAAAAACCCCACTACCATCCCCCAAAAAAGGAAAAATTGTGATGGGGGCAAGGAGAGGAGAGCCTTCTCCCTTGAAAGGGCCGTATTCAGCTTCAAGGGATTGGAGCCCTCACCTTTCTCTTGCTGCAAACACTGAAATTCAGGTTGTGTCTCACAGGTGTGTCCCAAAATGGGATCTTCTAGGATCTGGGCAGCCACTGCAGCCACCCAGGCACGCCACTGCTGCTGCAGCCCTGAGGAGGATGAACAGAGAACCTTGTGGCAAGCAAGGCGCAGAGCCAGAGGAGAGATTGAGTGATCTTGTTTCAGATCAGATGGATGGCTCTAAATGACCTGTAAAGACACTCCCTGAGCCCTGAGCCACAACATTAAGAGCCAAGACACCACTAGCACTTCTGAAGTAGTTATTAGTGACTGAAGTAGCACTTGTCAACTGTGACTTCAGTTTCAAGTAATAGTTTAACAGCATCAACTTGAAGAAAGGTTATATCTCAGTGTGTCTGGTGTGCTGCTGACACTTAAAGGAAATAATTGGTAGAGTTAGAGCAGGGGCAGACACCAGTGGTAGAACAGGAGATGAGGTTGGATACTCGAAACAAAACTTCAACAATACTGTGTGAAACAAGAGCCAGGAATCCATCCTAAGCCCTGGCATAAAAAGCATGAGGAAGCTGTAACCCAACCTGCAGAAAGAGCTCCGTTCTCCCCGCCGTGAGCCGTGCCGCTGTGACATTTAGAGACTCATCTACAGTTGCAGTTTGCAGCCCTGTCCTAACAAGAGGACAAAAACATGTTGCCCCTTGCAATTCTTGGCCAGCTTTTCGGAAAGCACATGTAATGCAATCTCCAGCTGATTTTTGGCTTCAGGACAGCAAAGCCCAAGAGAAAGTGTATGTGTGCGTATGCATGTGTGCTGCGGAGAAGACAGGAAATCGTCTGGAATGGAGTGCACAGTCTCATTTTACCTGTAGTTTGGCTGTGTGATGCTAAAATAGAGGAATTAACATGCAAATCCAGCAGTCCCTTGGCTGTCATCACCTTCCAATTAGCTGCATTTGATTTCAGTGGGCGCTGATGGGCTGTGTCAGCAGGTGAGGTGGGATGTCTGAAAGGTGCTCTGGCTGCCACGGGCGGGAGAGGGCTGTGTGTGTGCGTGTTTTTCCCCTGTGCTGGTTGCTGGAATGGTGCTGGCCTGCCAAAATAAAAGCACCGCTGTCACTCACCGGCCAGAGGAACTGATTCTGATCTCGGTGATCCTACATTTCTGCAAGCATTGGTGTAAGAGCCAGAGCAGCTGAGGTCAGGTGGGCTGATCCACCAGGTATCAAGGTCAAAGTGTGGGTGTCTCAAACACATGGTATAGAGCCGTGTTTCTGGTTACTGTCCTGTTCTGTTCCCCTACTGCCATTTCAAAACCCTTTCCTAATTTATATTATTTATTACCAGCATTGCATGAGGTATCTCACAGTTCCCTTCACACAGGTTGGGGAGCCCCTGTGCTTGGTGCTGTAGAAATAAAAAATCTTGTTCTTGTCCCAGGAAATGCACAAGCAAAACCACTGGAAGAGGAACTGGCAAAAGAGCAGAAGAAATAGCATGGTAACCTGCACCAGCATAAAATACAGTTGCATCCAAGGAAGCGGAGCTTTGCAGATGTACTTCTTGCTCTTGCAAGGACACAGTATGTATATTCTAGCCAGCCAGCCTAAGAGGGTGGACAAGGCTCTGGCTCCTTGGCTGCCCCTAAGACCTGCTCCTGACTGTGATCAGCAGTGTTTCAGAAGACCAAGCTAAAGTGGTAGAGAGTGAGTGAGTCAGAAGAGTGTCTTCGAAGTGAAGAGTAGCTTGCATTTGTTTAAAGAGAAGAAGAATGGTCATGGAAAAGATCTTCCTTCCAGGGGAAGGAAGCCAAGACAGCAACAACTTGGTCACACCAATAAGCTAGAGAAATTATATTTACAAAGCAATTTTGAAAAACAGGCATGTGATCCAATTTGTCCAGAAAAAAGGATCTTTCCACAGATAAAATGCAAGTCATTCTGAGCCTCTGTAAGAGTTTCAGTTATGTGGAGGACCAGAAAAATCAGCATGTTTTCTGTTTGTTATAAATAAAACTCAGAAAGACACAGACACATTCTGTATGTAATAAATTAGAGGGAGATGAGTGAGTTGAAGAAATTGCTTACATTAAAAGTCTTAGTAACTCTAAATGTGGGTCCCAGAAGGAGAGAAAAAGAGGCAGGATTTTGTGGAGTGGAAATTAGAAATTCATGGTCATCTTAAGATGATGGCTCACCATGAGTGAGTAAATGGCAAAGGCACTGCATGAAATTTTACTTTTGGACAAAAGAAAACAAGTCTGGAGTAGACTTGTGAGTCATGGTCAGAGCAGTGATACTTGAGTTTGTATATGCAGATAAGGTTGGCTAGAGAAAGGTATGGGAGCAGAAGAGGAAGAGACTAAGGATTGGTATCTGTGAAGCCAACACAAAATTGGAGGGTGGGGAGATGATGAGGAGCCTTCAGTCAACAAGAGCAGCATCGGTAGAGGACTGAGTCACCGATGCTCAGAAGAACAGATTTCAAAAAGTAAGCAATAATGCCAAAAATTGCTGATGGGTCAAGAGTCTGGGGCTGGCATACTGCTGTCAAGTTTTGCCCAAGAAATACAGAAAGGTTTTGTTGAGAGCTATTTCAGTGGGTTGTAAGGTTGGGTACATAGGACAGAGAAGGTGGAGAGAGCACACTGAGCAAGCCTAGATAGGAAAGGGAGCAGGGTTTCCAGAGAGGCAAACAGAGACAAAGAGAAATGCTTACAAATGGAAGGAATAAAGCATTGTATTATGAGAGCCAGAGAACAGAGAACAGTGAAAGGTTCAGTAGTATGAGAAAGGAAATGAGAGGGGAAACTAAAGATCAAGAGGTGAAATTAGACTTCTGGGTTATAAGGGTAAGAAAAGAAGAAAAATGTTTGTGACTGTGATGGGAGAGGGAAGAAGAAGGGAAAACCAACCTGATTCAATTTTCTTTTCAGAGAAATCAGCAAGAGCCTGTACACTACTATAAACAAAGACAAAGAGGGGAAAGTTGAGGAAGAAGTCAAAAATGCAGTTGGAAGAAGATGTGAGAGATGGAGACCAAGGGCTGGAGGAGAGGAAGAGAGAGAGCATCACCAGGAGAGAGGAGGCAAATGACTCAGATGTGGAGGAGAAAGTGAAGCTGGAGTGGACCTGATAACTGTACCAATGGACGGCCAGGATGGGACAGCCCTGAGGAGGATCCAGGGAGCAGAATAGATTCCAGCTCCAGCTTGACCTGCAAAAAGGTCATTGCCTTTATTCTAAAAGCAAGGAACAATGAGAGAAGAATTTAAGCTACTGTTAGTAACAACATACAGTTTAGCTGTAACAATAATATGATGGTACTCTGAGCTATACATCATCTGTTTCTGCTGGTTTTGATCACCCTAAAAGAGAGCGTGCTAAAGAAGCTTAAAAGAGCACTGCCACCTTTGGCACCTGCCCCAAATCAGGCCTGCAAATCTGCCTTGTGTCTCGCTCAGATTGAGAGCTTCTGTCCTTGAAATGTTAAACTCATTATCTGGTAGGTGTGGACAGTCTTGTGTCTCACAGAGCCAGGAAGAAATTTGACATGAGTATGTCACAGGGGGGGAAAAAAAAACAACTCCCGAGAAATGTTGAGACCGCGTGTATTTTTGGCAGAGGATACCAGCCAGACATGTCAGCTGATAGCATCCATAGAGCTGGAAGGCTGAAAATGAACTGCATTACGACAAACAGAGATTTCACAACTGAAAGCGGCACACTGACATTTATATTAGCTCCGTTTGACGTGACCTGACGGGCTGGACTGGGCTGGAGCAAAGCCCATCGCAACATCCACCCAATTCTGCCCCAGCCCACCAGCACCTCTGCCGTGCACCTTTCTCACCGTCCTGGGAAGGAAGGAGACCATGCGCACCCCGATGCTCTTTGCTGCACTAAGGCCATTCCCTGGGCCAACTGCTCGGTTAACGAGCAGAGGCAGTGCTTTTACCTTGTCCTGGTTGAGGGGACCTCGTGACAGGCCGTGGCCATTAATGCGAGTCAGGAGGGCTTGACAAGCTCCATCTAGAGAAGAAACGTGGGGGGGGTCAGGAAAGGTTCCCCTCCTCTAGGCTATTCTGTGCTTTGACACCGAACCGGAGTGACTCCTTTGACCGCAGTGGAGTTACCCTGATTTACCTAAAGGTAGTAGGGAGCAGAATCCATCCCAATAAATTATATCAGTTTTATGGGGTTTGTGTATGAGAGAAAGGGAAGTCTGGACCCCTGGTCCCTAGGGCTACTTTGGGGGCTAACTGTCAAGGTGTGTTTTTTATTGTGTGTGCTGCTTGTCTGATGATAGGAACTAAATTGAGAAGAGGCTCATTTCTCACAGGCCACTGAGCAACCAGAATGTGCTAACTGTCATACGTAGGAAGCACTCAGGTGTCGGGATTGTCAAGAGAGAAAGTGCAGCGCTTTTTATTAACTGCAAGAGCAATCAGCTCTGCCTGGGTCTGCTCAGTCTTGTGGAAACACATAGTTCACACTGGGCAACGCTCAGAGGCTTAACACAGGTATCAACACTGTGCCTCCGGTAATAACTTCACATTAGAGCTGTCGCATTATGAACTGTTGCATAGTCACAACTATACTTGTGGTGCTTGGTAGTCTGATCTCATGAAGGCATTTGCTAAGTCTCAACAGGTCTGATATTGCACGATCCAACAGCGTATTTAAGCTGTATTTTTCGGAGGTCTTGCATGGTTTACGCAAAAGCCTTTTTGCCTGGTGTGGTGCCCCGCTCAGGAGCTGGATGTGCTGGTTCAGGTCTGAGCACGTGTGGCTGCTTCAGGGTTTAGGACCAGAGGGGCGCAGGCAGTGTGGTGCATGGCAGAGGGACCCTAAAAAGAAAGGGGATGATGAAGATGGATTCAAGACACGAGTAGTGTCTTCCTCAACTTAAGGATATGTCCACCGAGTCCTTTCCTGAAGGCTATGAAAACACCTCCAAATTTGGGGGGCAGGAGCAAATCTGATTTTGATTTGAATTTGATTAACTTGCTTGAAACTAAATTTGGCTTAAAATCAATCATAATTAATAAAAAATAAATAAATCACACATTTGAAAACTGTTTCTAGCAGCAGCAACATTCCCTTTTGCTGGTGGTGAAGAGGTCAAATGCGGTCCAGGTTTCATTTGCACTCTGACACTGTGTCACCACTGGACTCTGCGAGAGGAGCTCAGGGGCTTTCTCTTCTCAGCTGTGAGATCTTCACACACCACGACCCAAAGCCACCACAAGTAGATCCCTGCAGCATGCCTAGGAAAGAGGCCAAATACCCCCCGCATCCTTAAATTGCTTCCTCACTGCCTAGAGGTTATCAGAAATGGTATAAAAGGTTCAATCTCTGTCAAAGAGTCAGTACCTAGGTGAGAGCTGCTACATCTCAAGAAGCACCAGAAGCGGGGGAAATCTCTAACCTGTTGCCTCAGCTGGGAGTTTTCTGCCTGAAGTCATCGGTCTATTACATTTCCCTAGCATAAAATCAGCACGCAATTAAATGTATATGTGTGGGCAAAGCTCCAATCTGTTTACTTCACCGCTTTACCCAGGGAAAGCCCTGAGAATAGCATTAAAGCAAGAGGCCAGCCGGGCCAACAGAAATGTTCACGGCTGGCTGCAGTGCAAGGCTTAGTTGCAAACACGGAAAATAGCCCGCTACATCAGAAAGAGAAAAATGAAATACATGAAGCACGCTGGCCACTGCTGTGGCTTTTCACATCCCTTTTCACATCGGCAGGGATGCTGAACGTCCCTCTCTGGTTACTCCAGAGTGAAATGCTGCCTCGTGGTGCCATATGAAACGCAGAGCCTCAGAGCCGTGCACGCGATTCCCCGGTTTATCGGGGTGGGCGGCACATTTTGAGGACAAGTGAAGTGACACATCCTGTCTTCAGAGAAGGGTCGGTCAGCTGTACAGCAGTTTGTGCCCTTAGCAGGTGCTTCAATGTCAAAGGTATTAAAGCTGGTTATTTTCAGCGCCGTGCCAAGTGCCATACAGGCTTGTTCCTCCCCAACCCCCATTCTAATTAAATTTATAGGCAGCGGCTATGAGCGGGGCTAGGAGTTGAGCTGTCAAGTTAAGGGAGAAGCACCAGCAGCGCAAAACCCTCCAGCTGGAAAGACGGAGTTCCTGATGGTGGCTGTACTTTCTGCAAATTATCTATCTCTCCAGTCTCATCTCTCTTACGTTTCCCGATATATCTCATCTTTCTCTCTGTCTCTCACGTACCCAGGCGCGCACACACACACACACACACACAGGGGCATGTGCCCGCTCTGTGAGTTATGTGCTATAGTGCCTTGCTTTGGTGGATTGCCCCTGCCTATATGGGAATATATATAATATAGCTAAGGGCTCGATCCTTCTGTCTGCTACATCAGCGGAATGCAGACTTCTCCAGCAGTGAAGATGCCCCAGATGATTTAACCCTAGATGCAGGCTGTTCTGATTTTCAATGGAGTTGGTGAGAACAGCAGGTTTTGCAGCTCTCAACTGATGGTCCTATGACTGCATGGTGCAAAGTTGTCCCAGAGTTTGCACCTCATCCACCACCAGAAGACTTCTTAGACCAGTGCTATGGGCTGGTCCCTGATAAATTGGGGTGATCTTGGTCACTACTCCAAGACTGATTTCCCTAGCAAGGCACAAAACTGAGGTCTTCACATGGTTTACAGTGAACGTTTCCTGCAGCATTCAGCTTTACATTAGACTGTCCCTCCAGGACTCAGTATCCCAAAGGACCTCTCTAAGACTGGCTGAGTAGTGCCTCCAGAGACAGCAGCACCTCAAGGGATGATGCAGCCCCAGGACCTACAGAATGTTCTTTTTCCCCTCTTGAATTGTCCTTCAGGAATTCACCTGGACTACCCCTGCCTTAGACTGGGAGATGTGATAAGATCACAGCTGGCAGTGAAGTGGCAGCATGCCAAACAAATATATTTCCTACAGTCCTTCCGAGGACCATGTTAACAAAACAACTTCAAGCTACAGTGCGTTGTTGCCTGCACACCCTGTGGAGGGCACTGGCTGGTCTCTGTGTGGCACAACAGAGCGCTCATCCAGTTCATTTCCCTCTGGCCAGATCGAAGGAGGATAACAATTCCGATAAAGCTATCCCATCCAGAGGCTGCTCACAAAATCACCAGAGAAGGGGCTTTGGTGGAGGTTTGTAGTGTGCTGTTGTACGCATTCCAGCTGGCTTTGAAGCAAGTTAAACAAACTGGAGGATGATGTGGTTCTGATTTCTACATCTCCTGGATGAGACATTGCATTGCAAAGCCCAAACCTGATCCCCAGAGTTTTCAGAAGAAAAACTCCCTCAACCATCCCACTACCACTGTGATTCCTAAGACAGTGCTCCAAAACTGCGAAAAATCATACAAGGATGAGGGGAAGGACACACAGGGACTGAGGGATAAAAAGTTTCTTTTTGGTAGAGCAGGGAACCTGCAAGAGGTGCTGAGTGTCCACAAAAGATGGGGGTGCTGAGGGAAGATGGAGTCCTTTCAAAGTCAGGCATCAGGTTTTCGCTGTTACTATTTACCCTGCTTTCAAAAAAAAAACAAAAAACAAACAACAAAACAATAACAAAAAAACCCCAAACCCAAGAAAACCCTGAAACTGCATGGCTGACAATGTTAGAAAATCTTTCTTTAGGTGCCAGTGGTAGGTGATGCGGAGAAGCAAGTACATGTGACGCATTGGTACCCTCTTTAAGTAAAATCAAAAGCCTGGGGATCAGGGGCAGTCTAGGTCTCCTCGTGAGTGGCTAAGGTTTAAGACGCTCTGAGATGTAATCTGGACAATTTGTCATCCCTTTCCCCCCCACAGAGAGGATAATTAACACTGTAAAATGCAGTAGGCTCCGTGTACCCCTTTCTGATGTCAGGGGCCCATTTTAAGGTCAATGATTGAAATGCTCTGATGGTGTCAGCTGAGCTTTTGCGTTTGTTGCTAGGATTTTACTCACCAAGGACTCTTAAGACAATGTGTGTTCATTAGTTTACAAGAAGATATAATTACCCATCCAAACTGTACCATGTTTCATTTGCTCCTAACCTTCTGATTCACCTGGGTAGGTGGCAATGAGTGCATTTGCTAACTGGTGATTACCAAATTAGTTGCATGATAAACCTTTTTCAACATACCTTTTAGGAAAAAAAGTGAAATGAATAATGAGTTGATCTTTTCTTTCAACATGCTGTAATTTTTATTAATTTAACTTGAGCCAATTTATTAGAAGCAGAGGGGAGAAAGAGAGGGAGAGAGCTTGTATTCCTTTGAACTCATATTGCAAAAGAGGCAAACAACGGGAAAATTTCCAAATGTAGTTATATTTTAAAATCCACATTAATTATAAATCCACTTATTCTTTGTAAAGGCAGGGGCTGCAGCCTGGTTGGGGGAGGGAATAGGGGGTCATGTATAAATTGTCTCCCAAGGACCCCACTGAAATTTCCATAGCATTCACCATATGACACTGATGTGTGAAAATTGACATGAAGATTTGAAAATTGGGACCGAGGGAGACCAAGCATAAAATAACTTCAATTTTGCGCTCTCTCTGTCTCTCAGAGGAATAGCACAGTGGACTGACCAACACAACACAAACAAGCGAAGGGGAGAGAAAAAAATATTCAGGGAGAAGGATAGGAGTTATTAAAGAGAAAACACACTCCTCACTCACAGAGAGAAAGGATGATCAATGGATTTAGTCACAGAGAAATTCAAGCAGAAAATTGCTGCTGTTTTTTATCTGAGAGGCAGAAAGTTTAACCAAACCAGAATTCTCTCAACTCACTCCAAGGCAAACAGTGAAAAAACCCACAGCATTTTGAAACAGTGGGAGAACTGTGTGTGTGTATAAATTTTTGTGTGTGATTTTACAATGTTATGATGCCAAATGAATTGTAAGGTGGAGTCCTCACCTCCAGAAGTCCTCAATAAGGAAGATTTTATTCTAGCTCCTTTCTTTCTGTGGAACCCCAGACTCTGTACCCCATCCTCAGGAGAAAGACTTACTTTCCAGCTATCTGTTTTCCCATATTCAAAAGTCATACATCAGAGTGGCCATAACTACAAGGGAGCTGTGAGCTTGCTGTTTATAATCTGCCATGAGTTTTGAAACCCCACCAAAATTACAAAGCCAACCTCTTCTACTGTGAATGGCTATCAGGCTGTAGATAGATGGAGCCACCGGACTCAGCTGTTAAAAGGGAAGTCCTGTCCCTTCTTCAGAACAAGGATAAAAGCTTAAAATCAGTAAAAATGGAGCAGGAAGAGAACAAACCAATCGAAATTAAATGTTTCAGGTCTGTCTCCTGTAACCTAAGTCTTAAGGGGTTAATCGTTATGCTTTGGTCACATTGGCACTATTTTGAAATGCTGTATAAATTTTCTCAGTTGCTGGTCTTTGGGATGATTTTGTGACTCTGAATGTGGTTTCTTAAAGCTAAGTTTTGGTATTCTGGAGCCTCTTGCTAACACCTGTCTGCATCCATACAATCAGCCCAGCCTTGGGACTGGCCTTTACCCCTTCCAATAAATAGATCACTATGCAAAGGCAGGAGGTATCAAAGCATCACTGAGCTGTGGAAATAACAGCAAAGTTCATCTCCTGGAGTATAACTGCTGTTCAGGAAATAGATATCCCTAATTTTCTTAGCACTGGTTAGGTGTCCAATAGTTCACATCCTTGGATTTTCGGTCAAAATGCCTACTGGGGTTAGAAATTCGCTTCAGGCTCTCAGCAGGACCAGCCAACCCTGCTGCGCTGTGATGCAGACAGGCAGATACTCTACCTGTAAGCCCATGGGGGTTTTTCAAAACCCGGATCTGTTACAGCCTTGATCTCAGAATTCCACACCTGGTCTGGTCTGCTCTAGATAGACACTCAACACTCACCATCATCGCAGGCGTTGAACAAGAGTCCTGTTGCTAGTGCTGCTATTTCCTTTTTTGGATCACAAGTTGTTTGCTGATCTCTGTTATCCCAAAGACATCTGCAAGACAATGGACATGCAAGTCTATACATATCTGCTATCTATGTGTATAGATAGAGATAACGATGAGATAGAGATACAGATGATGACTTTAGCTTTAAAACTAATTATTCCCTAGTTACTGTAAGTCCTAAGGTCATTCTCAGTCTGAGAAGATGCACTGTACAGTCCTGAACACTCTACTGTCTCACCAGACTATTTTTCTCAGCCTTACTTACTTTATTTTATTTAGCTTTGTGGCACATAAGGTTCCTTGTGCTTGCTGATATGATGATCTACAAGACCAGTGTTCACATGCTATGGATCTCATTTATTACGAAGTGAAGTATATAATAATGAAAAATAGCTACAGCTATTCCTTCTCTCTCCAGGGTATCTCAGCACCCTTATGGATGACCGCACACATAGTCAGCACCATAGAAACAAATGGAGGGGGAATGGCAGTGCACTGTTCAAAGCTGGAGGACTGAGTGCCTTTGGTCTAGAAGCATGCTTGATCCATAGCTTCTGTTGAAGGTATATTACAGCGGGTACTGAAAAAAATATATTTATATTTTTTGAAACAGCATGCCTAGATGTGGAGCAGATGGGCCTTGTAGGAACTGGGGAGCAGGCAGAAAGGAGAATTCTCTATTATAATGGCCTGTAGGAAGCATTTGTCAATAAACACCTTGAGGATTTTCAATAGCGTCCAAAGGAAAATGCCCCGCGATTCATAAACTAACACAAGAGCTGCCCATCATTGACTCTTAATGCTCTACTGAGCATGAAAACAACAGCATGGAAACAATATGAAAAGGCCTTGCAGGTAATTTCACAGGGTAACAAGGAATGCCAGGCTTATTATAATTGCTGGCACTGGGGACAACAGAGTTAGCTTAAATTAAAGGCTGGGATCTTTAGGGCAGCTTCTGCGTTTCACACACTGGCTGTTTTGTGTAAATTTTGTACTTTGACTCATCTGATGTAGTTATATAAAATTAGATGGTTTGAGTTGCACTCAAAATATGATTTTGAACTTCTTTCTACAACTAGGAAAGCTAGGAAGTTACATTTAAAAAAAAGAGATTTGAAATTTTCCCAATGACCACCTGATTCCAGCAGCTGAGGCTTTAAGGAATATCATGAGAAAACGACAAGAATTCACAACAGAACTATAACAATGATGATGCTATTAATAAGGGTTTAATATTATGTAAACAGAAAATAGAATGCAAGGCCACAGTATCTAATGATTTCATTGCTTTCTTTTACTAGTCACTGGCCATGAGCCAGCATTGCCTTGAAATATAGTTCTGTAATGTGTGTGTCACAGAAGCTGTCTTTTATTTAAATACTTAAGTCTATCTGTGCTGTGCCTGAACATGACATGGTTGATGCCATCTCCCTTTTAATGAACTCACGTTGTCAAGTTACTTTTAATTTACAAAACTGTGAGATCAGAATTGGGACCAATACTTTCATTAGCACTTTTAAATTACTCAAGAAATCATTCTAAGAATTAATTCTTAATTCTAATAATAAAGCTGATTCTTATAAAGTTTATATTTCCCTGTTTATATTTCAAATACTCTTTAAAGCACTTGAATTTCTCACCTTAGATCTCTTTTGGTTTGTGTGTGATCTTCATGGTCTTTTTCCTCTAAAAGACCCACTCATTCCAATAAAGAGCTGATTTTAAAAAGAACTTCTTTATTTATATATAATCACAGTACAGATTGCATCAAATGCTTTAGAACATACATATAAAACACTCCTGGCTGGTTTCATGCAGTTGGGAGATAGTCATCTCCCTGTGAAGTTTGAGATGAAATATTCAAATAATAATAAGAGAAAAAAAGGATAACACCTACCTTAAAAAGGTCTTCAGAAACCTGCTGGGGAGAGTTTAGGGAGGAAAGATAGGAATGATATACCGCCATTTTTGAGAAAGGATGGAAGAATCACCTCGATTACTACCATGGAGAAGTGTTTTCAAGGTTACTTTCAACTCCAGAGAAATAGTAGCAAATAGTTTGCAAGCTATCCTGAAGATTTTAACTAGAAAAGTCATATTCACAGAAGCAAAAAAGACAGTTATAGGCCATCGGGTGCAGCATAATTGGCACTCAGCCCCAGCCACAGAGGTTGGAACTACATTCAAGCTTTCTCTGAGTTTGACACAGGGCATATATTGAAGTTGGAGGCAGTTTAGTGAAAGCTCATTTTCTTGTACTATATATTTCTGTCAAAATGCATGCACTTCACAAACAGCTTCAGAAGTAAAGATGGAAGAATAAAGTTCCCACAATTCTGAAATGTCCACTTTTAACAGTTTGGAAATAGAGTAGCTCGATGCTTGTGTTTAGTTTTTATATATGTATGTTTTAAATAGTTTATCTATATATAAAACCATAGGTTTTTATATATATATATAGGGTTATATATATAGTTTTATATATATGTGTGTGTGTGTGGAGAATTTTTCCTTTATTGGAATTTTGGAATTGGAATTTTCCTGTATTGGAATATTTCCTTTATTGTAAAATTATTTTAAAAGCCAAAAAGCAAAATAAAAAGCTGTTTGAAGAATGGATAATCTTGAACTTCAAATATCGCAGAGGGGAAGGCAGATTAACCTCAAATTATTTCCCCAAGTGCTGATCTGCAACAGATTAATCAGACTTTTGCATTCGGAAGCAGAAAGTGAGGGAAGAAAATATCTGACTAATCTTAAGGTAGATGCCATGGGTAAAATCAACAAAGTTTATAGAAGAAACAACCCTTCTTGGTTTGTAGGCATCGCATTTTTTACAGACAGACGAGGCTTCTTAAGGACATTCTTGATATTGTAATACCTCAATCTTGTTCGGTGTCATTTCTGAATGAGACCATTGTTGAGGCAACAGTGAGTTGCACAGCTCCATCAACCTTCTTTAATTTGCTTGGAGATTATGGGAAAACCTCTATAAATCAGTTTTATGACCTCATGAAAAACTTACAGTTGTATGGCATCACTTGCATGAATTATGAGATAGCCACAAAAAGGACCAAAGATGTCAAGGACGTTTACCCCGGGACATAGCATTACACTTCTCAGATCTACAGTTGGTAGAAATACCAAAGGCAGAGACGGAAGCTAAACCTCCTTGTGTCTCCTAAACACAAGGCAGTGATTTGGAAAGGCTGGGAAGGAATTGTTAAAATAGGCTTGATGAGGGTCATTAGTCTGAAGATATAACAATTTAATTCTTCATTAGCATTATAAAAAAAGCAGGATGTACACCAAAAAAAAAAAACCCTTAATTAAAAAAGAGTACAGGTCAAACGCTCCTCTTTTTTTCAAACAAACTTTTTTTTTCTTTTTAAATTTACATAATGTTTTTTGTTAGGAGACTTCATACAGCTGCAGTGGCAGCCACATATTTGGTATTTTCACAAAATAGACCTCCAGTTGCTCTTCCCTGGAGTTCCTTCTGCTTTAACATTACATCTCAATGTTTTGCTCATATTTGTCAAAACCGAATCCAAGCATCACTGAACTTTATGATGCTTCATAGTGCTGTAAAACTAAAGCAAAGCCTGAATTTTGCAAATTTAGATGATAGCCTTAGAGACAAGTACCTGGAGGTCAGGTTCTTTGATGAGTTAGGGGTAAAGATAGACATACATATCCTGACTGTTAGTTAGGTGGTTCCATCAATACTGAAACACTTCATAACATCAAACTGATTTTGCCAGTACTTCTTTTGGGAGGAAAACTGGAAGAAAGATTCTGACTGTGCTAAAGAACCCATGCCAACTTTTTGAGGGGACACAACAATATTTGGTTTTACATTTTAATTTTCTATCATATACTAGAGAACTACTAAAAAAAAAAAAAAGAAAAACCCAAGCAAAATATTCTGGTTTTGTCAAAACATTTTTTTTCTTTTAATGACACCAAATGAATCTTATGATGTCTCCTGGCATGATTACTAAATGTTTCCATTGTCAGCCCTGTTCAGAACAGAGCCAGGCTCCCAAACCCCAACCTCCCTATGCTGAATAAAATGTTTATCCTCCACCAATGACAGTAATGCTCAGCTTAGGCAGCCTAAACATAACCCCGCTGTGTGTTCCCAGAACAGAAGAGGCAGAAGGTCCTGGGCTCAGCCTGGACGAGCCTTGGCCAGACTGATATCCCCTCATCTCCCCTCTGTCCCCCGTAGTCTGGTATGCAGGGAGGGGGCACAAATGCAGCTCTGTGGCACCTATGGAGGGAGGATATTATTGATGCTGTGCTGGCTGTGCTACTTCACAGTGTCCTGCAGCCGCTGGAGGTGGGGTCTGCTCTCCCCCTGTTTGATTCCACCTTCCATTCTTCCTGCCCTCACTGCAGATATCCCTGGGACTCCTCTTACACCTTTTAGATGAGCAGACTTTTAGTCCAGGAGAGCAGCAGCTGGATACAAGATAGCTGGGTCCCATGTTATAATTTAAACGAGCCCGTTTGCTATTTTAACAGGTCTCAGCATCTCTCTTTGGCACAGAGAGCTGAGAGGGATAGATAGACTTTCTGCCTTTCTCCCCTCCTGAGGTCTGCTCAGCTTGCTGTTTCCACTAATCCTCTTGCTCAGGCCCCGCTGTTTGAGTTTCTTGTCTCTTCCCCCCCCCCCCCCCCGCCATTATTCCAGGTGGTTACCCATCCCATTTCACTTACCCCAGAGTGTCACCAGGCTGCTGCCAAAAGCTCTTCTGTTTTCTCTCCTGTTGTGTTCACTCTTTCTCTTTTTTAACTTTTAATCTCAGCCCTAGGTGAGGTGTGCTGAGCAGTCATGATGAAGCTTTCAGGATGTTAGAAAGTAAACTGCTGGAAGAGGTCAGCAAGAGCAGAAACCAATAAAGCACCAGAAGGAAGTTTGATACGTACGAACAAAGCAATTGGTAATGATGTGAAATAGTTGGGTCAAACGAGGGCTGTGCACAAATGAAAAGATTCACCTCCAAACACCTGAAAAGTTTACCTAACCTGCTTTTCCTTGACAGGAGCCAGTCTGTTGCCGTGAACCACCGCTAACAGCTTTACACCCTGCTTTATTTGCACATCTCCAGACACACATGAGCATCAGGCCATCAGCAGCGGGGTGGATTCTTTTTTCAAAAGAAACTCCTTAAATCCTATAAGCCTTCTGCTTCCTTTTCTCTTCCATTCGTTGCTGCTTATTACCTGAAAGGTGTGATTTAAGACTAAGTTTCCAATATCCTCTCTTAGCACCAGTAAAGCCATTGAATTCAAAGGGATGGCCTCTGATGTATGGGATTGTTCGGTGTAAAGGTGGCCTTGTCGAGCTCCTACTTAGCCAGAGAGCAATCAGATACTGCAACTCCCATTAGGGAGGGCAAAATTCCCAATTTGCCAGGCAGGGGAGATTTGCTTACAAAAGGAAGATGATTTTTTTTAGATGGATTTCACGTCTGAATCCCCCAAACTTACCCAGAAAAAAAAAAAAAAAAGAAAAGGGAAAAAAAGAAGAATTAACTGTCTGTTCAGATTAACCCATTTTCATGCTTAGTGAAGATTAAGGTTTTTTAAAATAGATGGTGAAAACCAATAGCAATAGCAAGGCATTTTGGGCACAGTATTTTAGTGACTGCCTCCTCTCCTTTCCTCCCTTTCCGAGGTGGTGGCAGGGCAAGAGGGGACATATTTTCCCTCTTTTGCCACTTGCAAGCCAAGGCCCTCCTCTGGCTCCGGTCTCGGTACAGCTCTGGGGGATACTGGGCAAATATTTTAATGAAATTTCCTTAGAAAGTAGAGAACTCCCCGTTGGTCCCTGCTGTCTTGGTGTCATCGCTGACCTCCTCTAAGGAAATGTTCTGATATTTCCACAATGGCTGTGGTAGATTGACCTGAAGGGAAGAAAATTCCTAGAGCCTTGCTCAGATGGCCAATTCGACATGACTTTTCCCTTCTCTGGGAAGGCAGCCAGCCTGCCAGCTGCAGCCCGGGCCACCCCTTGGTGGACCTGGAGGGCACTTTCCTAGACCTCAATGAGGGCAGCCTTTATTAAAAGGAGAATTACAATATTAATAGGAAAATTATTTTTTTGCTAATGACAAAGAACTCTATTTCTTCATACTTGGAAGCAGTTATATACCCAACTATGCCAATCTCAATATTATCTCAGATGGGTACTTGTTCCCTGGAGGCCCCTAGGGGAACAACCTTATGTCCCTCTACCTTTGATAAAGCACTGCCTGCATGCATATAAATCAATTAACATCATCAGCTTATGCTAATTTTGAATTTAGATGGCATGCTGGAAATAAACAGGGGTGTTTAAGCCTGTCTAGAAAACACAGTGACAAGCTTCCCTCCTCCCACCGTACACACACAAATACACCCATGCCGGTATGCACACACGCATCAGGATCCGGCAAGCCCCTGCCCTGCAAGGAGCCTTCATTTAGCTGCTTGTGCTCTCTGTGTTTTCTAGGGGGATTTGGACAAGCAGAGCAGCCAAAGTAACACGGTGTGACGTATAAACGTCCCTTGTCAGCCATTTGCTCTCTATTTTGCTACTGTGTCATTCACATTCCTGGTTTTGTTGTTCTGGTATTGCTTTCTTTAATTTAGGATACTCTGAGGGTTATGGAGTTACCAGCCTGGCATGAAAAAGACATTTAGAAGTGGAAAGGATTACTCTATTCATGAAGACCACTTCCTTACATCCACAAGACATAGCACATCGCAGCCTCCCCCCACCCCACTGGAGAGCATGACTTACTGCAGGAATGGTCAAGAGCCGTGCCAAAGCGTCTGGTCCGGACAACAGCAGGGAACGCAGCTGTGAACACATTGAGGAGGGAGACCAAGCCTTAAGCCACAGAGGAAGATCGAAGGAGTCCCAGCAGCCTTTGTGATCAGACTGAGTGAAAATTTCCTTCCTGACCTCTTCCCTGGCAATCAGGCGAATGGTTTATACGCAGCCAAGGCACAGCAAGCGGACACCCAAGGAGCATTAAGGCCCTACAGGCTCATCAGCTGAAGCTCCCTGCGTTTCATCCTGGAGGACTTCCCCTTGCCCAGGCTCTGCGTGTGTCTGGGCATGAGCCGGACAATGAGTTGAGTATGAGGGTGTTATGCAAGGAACAAAACAGTTCAGTATATGGTATGTTAGTGTAAGGCATGCAGAACTGTATGCTGAGAAGCTATTCTCTGTCATTGACATATCTTCATGATAAACATATTCATGAACTAGGGATAATTTTTATCTCTGATTAAAGCTGTAAGCAGGCACAACTCTTTCCCAGTTGACAGCTCTGGGCAAGAAATGGATATGGCAGAATTGTCTAAAATACAAGTCAAGTTAATTTCCTTGGATCCTGCAATTCTCATCAACATGGGCATTTTCTGACGATCTGATTTACTTACCAGCAGTGCCCAGCCTTCTATGCCAAGGCAAAGAAAAACAGAGGACATATGCTGAAAAATTTGTAACATGGTCCCCTAATCAAGTGCTGGCTCCATCCTGTATCCTGTTATAAATTGTAATCTACATTGTGTCTACTGTACACATGTCATTATTCTTTCCTCTGATATCTGAGGCAGCTCTGCCTGATTGCATTTAAATACTTTTTTGAAGTCATTATTGGCTCTCCTCTTATTTATACGTTGCTTGGCTTGGTGGTTATCTCCTTTTTTTATTAGCAGAGGGACCCAAGGTTACTTTTATTCTTCCTATCTGAGGAGCCAATTAACTTCCAGCATCCCCCAATGCCATCCCAATAAATAGAGGCTGCTCTAGCCATATTTCCTTCCACAGGGAGACCAGGATGTTCAGCCAATTCTGAATCCACTCTTAGCACTACTTCATGGTTGAGATATTCAGAGGATGGTCTCAGCTGAAACACTGACCGCTTGCCTGATTACTATGTGTGCTGCTTTCCTCATCGCTTTTCTATTATGCTCAGAGTATCTGTGTATCCCTTTCACTCCCAGGCCAGAGGGACCCCATTTCTGAGTGATATTAGGATGGGAATATCCCTTATTGGAGGGGGAAAGCCGAGAGGGTTTTTTATTTTTAGTTTTGACAATAACATACACTCTTTTCTTCATGCAGCCTCCCTATTACCTCCTTACAAATCCACAAAATACCCTTAAAATTATTCATCTTCCATTTAAAACTGCTGGGGGCTAGACTGGCCCTTATGCAGTCTGGAGCTAGGAATTAAAACACCGTAGCAGCTTTCATGGGAGCAGCTGTCCTAAAAACAGAGTGAGGCACAGGCACACCCTGGGCACAGCCCCTCCATAAATAATGTGGCTCCAGCCCTCTTAAATATCCTCAGTAAGTCTCACCAGGAATTCTGGGGGGCTGTTATAGTCATTCAAGTCTGTACAGTCCAGCAGCATAAAGCTTCCTTGCTGCTTGGGGGTGGAGGAGCAATGCCAGCATCAGGTATACGCAGGCAGGCGCTCGCTTAGGGTGGCAAACCGGTGGAGAAGCAGCATTTACGGTGGTCTCTGCCTTTATGCGTGGCTGTACTCTGTGCTTTATCCTACTTTTGCTAAACCTTCATCCTTCAGTATGGGGGAAGGCGAGACTGCAGGTGGTCACGTTCCCTGGGACAGGGAGAGTTATGTGACTGAAAGTTGGCTGAGTCCTGCTGTTGCTTTACGCTGTCCCAGCTGGTGGCACTACATCATCCCCGCAGAGCCAGGCAGGTGCCTCAGAGCTGGCAGAGCGGGAGGGCAGGGATCAAGCATGAGTCAAGGTCAGGAACGCAAGCAGCAATGCAAGGGGAGTGTGCATCGCAGGCAGCGGGGAGCCGGCTCTGTGTTGAGCCCGGGATTATCTCAGAGAGGATGCTGTGAATGTGGGACTACCCAGCCACGGCCATGAAAATGGACTTTCCTCCCCTTGAGAAAGGGGGTGGAAATGAGCCATCCTGCAGACAGCAAAGCACTGTTCTGGTTAGGCTGCTGAAGAGGAGCACGCTGAACTGGAAGGCAAAAAGATTCAAGATGGGTGGCTGCGACAAGCATGTAAAGAAGGACAGAGTGTGAAATCTTGCTGGCCAATGGCAAGAAAACCCTCCATTTGTGAATCTAATATGCGTGTGACACACACGTGGTGGCAGTAGTTGAGCCTTCCCATCTGGCACTTCTGATTAATCAAGAGCCTCTAAACCAAGGAAACCTCCAAAAATATCCATTGACAAGAGCTCAGAGAGTGAGAGAAAGTAAGGCAACTCCAACTGTGTCTGCAGAGGCTGTGCTTGATGCTAACAGGTGGTGACGAACATTGCATGATTTAGAGCTCAGAGGGGAATAGGAATCTGAAAGATCAAATATCGTTCCAAAACACAGTCAGACTTTGGGACCTGAACATTCGAGCTCTAAGTCTTCCAGGACAGAGCTGAACGTGAAAACGGGGAGAGGAAATGGAGAAATCAGCTCTAGCTCAGCATGTCTTGCCTTCAAGTCCTATTCATTACGAATGGTTAAAAAAGAAATTATTAGTTCACCTGACATGCCAACCTTCTTTAGAAAGCAGAAAAATACAAGACCTGCTTTTGTTCAGGTCTTAGACCAGTATTCAAACCCCATTTATTTCTATCAATACTACCTTGCATCCTTCACATATTAAGTTGTGATGACCCCCATACCCATACCCTATACGAACGTTGATTGGCAGGATGAAGACCAGGAGAGGTAAGATCTACAAGTGATTTATGAATGCAATTCAGTAGCTCTTGTCAATATGCTTTATAAACAGCCTAGTTTGTTGAATTGCTGTACACATCATTTCTGCAGAGATACATGCAGGTCTCAGGTGCTCTGCGCTCAGCAAGAACCCTGCAAGGCACCAAGGAAGTGAAGGAGAAGGGGTGGAGTAAATGAAGCAGAAGCTCTGGAGAAGAGAAAATTCATTTTCCCAAAGCTGCAGGACTGAAGATCAGCAGTGGAAGAAGCTCACTGGCTTGGCAAGCCTGGATTTTGTCACAGGAAGGCACTTTGGGACTCCCTTACCACCATCCCCAATATCTTTAGCAGTTAACACACCCTGTTCTTCTCCTCAAGCAGAGAACTACTTTGAAAATAGTTTGTCCATCTCACAGTCAATAATAAGCAGTAATATTAACCAGCACAGGCTCTCCTATCAAACCCAAGGTAAATGTGATCTGAATTGGTGCTGATGAAGATCGGGTGGGGACAGTGCAGAGAGCGGAGAAGAATTTGTTTGCTTTTTCTATTGTGTCAGAATGAACCCTCTGAAAAGAGGACGGTGCAGCTTTAATAATAAAAAAAAAAATGAAAGAAAGAAAGAAAGGAAAAAAGAAAGAAAGGTGCCTCAGTTGTCTCGGCAGCTGATCAACAAAGGAGCAGTCGTGAGCTGTAACCTCTTGGAGCTGCAGTCTGGAACATGACACATGTCAGGCTATGATAAATGGTGCGGAGTGTGTGCAATTTCAAGCGCAATGCCCTTGAGATGCTCAGGACCCCGATCGCAAATGTTATTGTTAAATTAAACCTTAAAGGAAGGATTGGAAAGAGGAGGGGTGGGTTTGTGCGTGTATGTGTGTATGCGCGTGCGTGTGTGTGTGTATTTATTTATATATATATATGGATATATGAAATACACAGAAGAGAAGGGAAAAATGGCAAGGTGAAGAGAGAAAAACTTTGTATTTGTTTTAATTGAATTGTGCATCTTCTAGGTCTGGCTGAGCTATTGGGAGAACTTCAGGCAGGATTTTCTATCCTACGGGCATTTTATTACTTTTGCTCCATCACAGTTTGAAAGCCAGAGATCAGCTAAAGTAGGCAGGTGTGAGATTGGAAAATAAATAAATAAACAAATAAACAAGTACCTGCCACGGATGTGCAGTTTCTCTAGCTCAAGTGTTCTGCATCCAGGTACCTTTGAATCCAAATGAGTGAAGTTTCAGAGAGTACTGAGTGCTGATTTGGGGAGCTGCCGGTCTCTGAGGGCTTGTTCGTTAGTTAGGTTGTTTGATGGTGTGTTTGTTCTTTCTAAGGCGAATGCTCACGCTTAAAAGCTGCTCTGAGAAACAGGCGGTGTTCACAGCCATAACACACTGTGGGGAGCGCAGGGACTGAACTTTGCAAGTCCTCCAGGCAGATTTCATCCCCAGCTTGCAAGAACGGCCCCGATGTGTGCAGCATGCTCTTTCTGTGGTGTCAGCGTCCTACTTTTTTCTGTGGTTAAGAATTGGAGTGGGGGCAGAGGCAGTGAAGACGTGTTTTAGACAAGCGATTGCAATAGTATGAGCGGTCAAGAGGTATGGAGTAGAGAAGGAGTGAGAAAAAGATAACCGCTCCCATACGTTGAATAACCTTTTGCCAGGAGAGGTGGCAAGGAGGGCTCCATAAGCCTTACCCTTTGGCTTTTGCATCAGGTGGGTGGAGTGGAGAGCAGGGACCAGGTCTCCTGAGCTCCCATTTCTGCAGCTTCCCAGTCCCTCCTTGCTCCCTCAGAAGAGATGAGAACCAACACGCTCCCACCCTGAGGTTGTCTCTGGTCACCCTGGACCTGGACTTTAATCTGTTCCTCTCTCCCCTTCCTTCTGTTGCCTATTTTATGTCTTCCATCTTTCACATGTGCAGAGGAGTCTCCAGTTTTAACTCACCCAGATTCCTTAGAAGTCCTTTCTTTACCTTCTCCCTTTCCATACTCCCTCCTCCCCCACCGCATCCATGCTAAGTGCAATTAGTGTAGGCAGTGCAGGAAACACAGCGGAGAATGGAGCTGTGTAAACGAGGGGGAGGACACGGAGGGGGTGAGGTATGGGGTGAGGGGAGCTGGAAAGTGTTCAAGGGGAAATGCTTGCATGACTCGCATAATTGAAGGGAAGAAAGAAGCAAATGAGCAACATAAACCCCTCACTGGAAAAGGAGATGGGAAAAGCCTTTAAATCATAATGAAAAGAAAATTCAAACAAGCAGTAAAAGGTAACAAAGGACTAGCAATGACTCATTAAGTAAGATATATTGTTTGTTCTAATTTTTACCAGATACAGGATAAACCCACTGGTCAGGAACGACCAGCATAAGAGACCTCCATGACCTATTTAAAACTCTTAGGACAGGGAAAACAGGTAGCAGAGATGTGGCTCCACCAGCAGCAATCCATCTGCTTATTGCTCCTGGTTGCCTCCACAGTAACTCAATGACCATTAGAGCCTTTAGAGTGACATGACAGCATTAAACCCAAGGCTCAGATCTGGGAAATATAACGAATGCAAAAAGCACATTAGATACCAAAGTACTGAGATTATTATTTTTAGAAGGCATCTTACGAACATCCTACAGCTTGTTTTGTACTTTTTGGCTACCGTTGCCTAGCGTCCAGGAAAAGTCAAGTCCTTTTTCGGTTCTTTGGAACATTTTCCCCATGTTTCTTGTTATTAAAGAAAATAAACATTAGACAAAAGCAGACTTTATTGTATCTATAAATAATTCAATGCAGATGGATTCATGGAAAATACCATCAGGCAGATTTTCAGAGAGAAAGAAAGAGGGGAATGCTCTAAGGTTAGATGGTGAGGAAAACAGAAAGGATGAAGCAGCAAGAAACTGCGACATAGAATAGACACAAACAAGAAGGTAACTTATGAGGGGTAACTGAAAATAAAGGTAACTTGGAAAGACAACCCAATCTTTTTGAAAAGTTCATATTCTTTAGTTATGAGCATGGGTGCCTCCTGCCACCAAGGAAAAGACGACATTTGCTATGTGTCTTAGCAGGGTACCGGAGAGTTACATTTAATCGTATCTCATACTGATGTGTTACCTCTCCTAACTTTTTCCTTTGGGGACAATAGGCAGTTGCAGACAACGTTAAGATGGTTATTTATTTAACAACATATCCCTCCACCTAATAAGTGTTTTATGTGACAGCCCAGACTCAGGTACGCAGCCAAGCTCCTCTCTGAGTGCAGCCCCACCACACACAGCAGTGCAGTTCTCCGTTATGACCTTGTTCACAGAATCCTGTGGGCTCAGAAGCCCATGTGGATGGATAATACACTGACAGAGACCTGGAAAATAAGGTCTATCTGTTGATAAAACATGTTGAGATTCAATGCTCTGCCTCATCCTAAGAAAACACCCTTTGCGTTATAATTCTTACTATTGGCCTTTTTGGGGGGTGGGGGACAATGACTAGCACCTTGTTGGGAGATGTCCATATGAATGTAACTAGCCAAATATAGATGCATATAATCTGCAAGTATTCTTGTACCTGCCGCTCTTGGAACAAATGACTTTGTCATTATCTGAACCACGGCATGGTGGAACTCGTTCTAGTTCTTAAAATTTCAGAGATCTGGGCATCCTCTCCAACAACAGAGTTTGTATACATGCTACCAGTTCTGGATCACGTGTTTGTAATCGTGAGACGTTTTTAAAACTACCCTTAACCTGGAGAAGAATAAGCTGGCAGTATTTGTATACGAACGAGTATTTTACAGCATTCAGTGTGAATTTGAAGAAAAGAAAGTTCTCTAATGATGACATTCCATTAGTATGGGAGTGAAGACCAAAGGTTTTTAAGGACCAAACAGTTGCCTTTCCCCCATTCTTGTCCTCTATTGCCTGCCCCGCCATCTACAACTCCCACTATTGTTCCCAGAGTTCCTCAACCCATTTATTTTCTCTCCACTGCTTATCTACCTGAAGCAACATCAATACACGGCCGTTGCAAGTCACAAGGAACATAAACATACTCAGGAACTCTGAGAATGTAGAGAAGTAAACTGATGTCAGAGAAAAATGAACGTGGAGAAAAGCTTGTCCCATAGTTAGGAGGAGCTGGTGAGGAAATGAGTGGTGGGAAGGAAGGAGGACGTTTATAGGAGGAATGGAGCAGCTTTGCTTGATTGCAAACAACGACTCAAAGCCACCAATTTTGCTGATGTTGCACAAGAAAAGTGCAAGGCTTCCTTGAGGTACTGCGTCTGCAGTAAAACCCAGTTAGGAACTTCGCTGGAATCACCGAAGCCAACATAAAGCAAAAAACCATGGAATATGGAATGCCTCCATGAACCATATAAGACATACAAGGCCTGTTTGTGCAGTCACTATTTGGAAAGGGATTGTATTTTTCTGGTGTATTTCGGCTCCTTTTTCTGCGCGTAACCAGAAGGCAATGGATACTGAAGTGGAAGGCAGAAGAGCTTAAAACAGATCTGTGAAGACAGCTGAATCTGCCTCTCCTTCTCAAGACTGCTTTTGGAAACGGTGCTGCAGTAGTGAGCTATCTTCTGTGAACACAAGGCATCAG
>VYZW01060480.1:1526-17770 GCA_013401315.1 Balaeniceps rex
GACATTGCAGGGAGAAGGGACAGCTGGGTCCTGCTGGCTCAGCACACTGGAGGCTTGCACTAAAATGCTGACACTGCATCGTGACCGCGGTTCCCAGGTGATCACTTTATTGCCTGTGTCATTAGAAATCAGGAGAAAGTTGGCTGAGAAATCATTCATGCAAACTCAGAGAGAGAGAAAGCAAAAGAGAAACCACAGCTGACTCTCTGGAGAAGAGGCAAATTGGTAAGTTTCTCCATTACAGAAGTTTTGGCCAGTTCATTCCATTCCTCGAATAAAGTTAGAGGTAAGTTCAGATTCAGGTGTATACATTCTGCCAATTGGTATGCCCTGACGTCAAGAAATACGAAAAAATACACAATAAATTTTGCTTAAATTCATGTAACCTGTATAAATGTGTAGGACATTTTTCATATTAGCTCTCATTCTCTCTATCCATTTCTATCTTTTTGCTAATTCCAGGGGGATCAGCAAAAGGAGGGAACACAGAAACTTCCGTGTGGCTTATAGCCTATGTCATCTCAGTATGCAAACACCTTCAGTGGTTTTTTCAGGGTTTTTTTTCCATTGGTAGAAAGAAAAATTTGGAACACTTGAGCAACTGAAGTCTTTATATAAATTTTTTTGCTTTACCATAGGTTTTATAGTTTGGCAAGTAAAAGTTGAAATTAAGTGCGAAAAGGAAGAAATGTTCATAAATATTTTTTAGGTTAATGACATATTACATTTAGTTAGAGCACTAAAGCAATTCCAGAGGGTTTTTATTTGTTCAGAATTCTAAGCATAGAGTTAGGCCCTGGGACCTCATGCTTGTAAATAGTTTGCAAGCCACAGGTAAATATGATTGAAAAGCATTAATTCCTGCATTAATTTCAAAAGGCCATGTATGGTTGCTCAAAATATCAACAAAAATGTTGTTAAAATGAGAAATCATATTCTGAGACAAACACTTTTCTCTGTTACATATCTGGGCCAAAATAGGTAAAGTGTGTACAAATTGAAGTTTGCCCTTTGCATTTTTTTATGTTTAATCTAAATTAGATGCCTTATCTGCCAAAGTACTGCTTTAACAATTCAAGGTGAGAAGCTCTGAAGTGCAGTTCTCTTTTGAAAAAATAAGAGTTTGCCAAAGCAAGGCTGTTAATGTGTGCTGTTTGCTACAGAGAGGTGCTACAATAGGGGGGGAAAAATCACTATTCCCACTGATTTGGCAAAATAGTTGAAAAGGTAGTCTTTTATGATAGTGTGCTTTAGCAAGATAAATCTACAGTACAGAATATCACAGAATAAAAATTAAAACTCATTAAGTAGTACATAGTTTAAAAAATTAAAAACCAGTGACAGTATACTGTTTCTTTTGCGATTTGTTTGTAGAAATGGTGTTGAATGGTGGACATGCTATATTAATATTAAGTATATGATATATTGCTATATAAGTGAGATTACTTAACCATGGAAATCTCCATATCTGTCAATATTTGGAAGTTATAAACAGAGATACTTAGGAAGAAAACAGGAAAAACCTTTTAAACTATTTTGAAATGTATTTGCTTAGAAAATACTGTTGTAGATGCAGAACAGGAGAGTTAATTATTCTGCTTGGAATTCTTGAATATTTATTTTAAGGCTTAAATTTAAAATGTAAAAGGCAGACATTTCAGTTAGTATTATATGGATTTTAACTTGACTTTAGTCATCACCATGAGCACAGATGACAGACAGAGAGGGCTGCAGGATTTTAGCAAAGGATAAAAGGCAATTCAGAACAGGAGGGGAATGAGTTAAACTGTGTTTAGATAAGTTGGATATATTCAAGTTGGCAGTTCCTGATGGAATTCATCCTAGACTACTTATGGAAGTAGCTGGAGGAATCTCTGAAGCATTCACAATTATCTTTGAAAACCCATGTAGGATGAGGGGGAGAGGTCCCAGTGGTCTGGAGACACACGTAATACAGTATGTCTCTTTAAACAGGAGAAAAAGAAGAGCTAAGGAATCGTAGACAAAGGAGCTTCGCTAGTCTAGCAAGATACTAGACCAAATTGTTTAACAATGAGTTTATAGTGTCTTGAGGATAGTAAGGTGGTAAAAACATTGAATGTACCTTTGTGATGTACAAATTATGTCAAGCCAAGTTCCTTACTTTTTTCAATAGTTAAGTAGCCTGGTAGATGAGAGAAAGTCCAAGTGGTGTTATGTATCTGACTTTAGCAAGGCTTTGAACACAACTCCATATAACATTCTGATTAACAATCTAATGAGGTAAAAATAGAAATCCACTGTAAAACTGCTCAAAACAACATGCTCAGTATACTACTATCAGTGGTTTGCTGTTGGAAAGGGTAGCCGCTTCAGATGGGGTTCAGCAGGTTTTCATCCTTCCATCCCTATAAGGACAGTTTTCATGCATAGTTTGTATGAGGGAGAAGAGAGTATGCTTATAAAACATCTGGATGATAGCAACCTGAAACTGCTTCTAAATCCTTTGAGGGACAGGTTGGAATTTGGAACGATCTTGGTTGATTGAAGAAATGGTCTGAGACCAGTAAGACATAATTCAGTAAATTCAAAAGCAGACGAAGAAGAAATCAGGTGTGAAACATAAAATGAGGAATAACTGGTTGGCAGCAATAATGCAAAGGATGAATGGGGAATTGTGGAGGGCTGAAAACAGTATGTCAACGCTGTGATGTTGTTTCAAAAAAAGCAAACATTGTTCTGAAATATATTCATAGGATTGTCAATATCAGATGTATTAGTGAGACCTCCTCTGAGGCCAGGAATAATTTATTCGCTTTTTGGCTCTGCCCTTAGGAAGAAAACAGATAACTTAGTGTACAGAAGAGAGCAGCAAATATGGTACGCTTAGAAAAAATTGCAAAATGGGGTTTGCTAAATCTAGAAAAGGGAAGAAAAGAATAAACATCAGTTTTCAAATAGGTAAAAAGTTGTTGAAACATAAACAGCAACCGTTGTTGCCCAGGACCACTGGCTGTAGGATCAGAGATATAAAGTGCTTTGTTTGCAGCAAGTGACAGACAGAGGTCAGCACAAAATCCATCAATCCATCATTTTGTCTTCAATCCCCTTCCTACCACACTTAAGCAAAGTCATGAACTGTGGTTTGTGCTGAGGTACATGTGCACAGACTGTGCTTTGGAGATTTTTGAAAACAAGTCTGAAAAACAGCTGTAGGAGATTTGGTTGTATTTATCTTGACTCGCTGGGAGAGAATAGGCTAAATCATACACATTTTAATGAGATAAGGGCTGGATTTTGCTCTACAGCCTTACCTGATTTTTACTGTACAGTCTTGCCAAATTATTTGCTGTGATCTGGTAAGGCATGTGTACTGTGCCCCAGCAAAGACGATGATGGGGAGGGCAGCACCTCCAGAACAATTCCTGTGACTCACAGCTTGCTCCTAACGACTCCTTGGGAAAAAGGAGTGGACCTTGGCCTGGGTGAATCGTCCTTCAGGCTGTCAATCAAGCCCTACTGTGCTAGATGATCTCTTGACGGCCTCTAATTCTGTGATTCTCTTGATTATTTAAATGTCATTTTCTGTGGTCAGACTTACAGGCTAAAACAGTAAGTCCTATTTAGACATTTCACATTCTGGTCTGTTGGTTTACTGTGGGTGAGAAACATGTAGCTAGTCAGTACTTGGTAGGGAAAAAGAATATTTCTTCAGCATTCATGTAAAAATAATTTTTCATTTGTGTGTTCATATGTTTCCCTAAAACAGAAAATATATTTTTAAACTTGGAGAAGTTTAGAATATAAATAAAATTATGTTTAAATATTAATACAGTTGATGAGATGAAAGTATGTGAAACATGAATCTGTATGGTAAGCTAATTAAATCTCTTACATACATGTTTTCCGTATTACTAAAAAACCCAAATGTTGCATCTTAAGGCAAATTGTGCCCGTATCCAATAATTTTTAATGGTTGACTTACAATAATGTCTAAAATTAGTGTTTTGCTAAAAACACTTAACAGGCAGTTACATACAGAAAGGTGTCACTTAATGAGCTGGACTCTATAATCATCCTGAATGTGCAGTTTCTCTCATGCTAGTTTGGTACTAGAAGGACTAGTTACTCAGCTGGTGTATCCTGGTGAGGGTCTCCCTACATGTGGACAGATGCACTGATTTAGAATCTTTAGCGCGACCTGCAATAGGTGCCTTGAGTTCCTGCAGTAAGCTTTTGGTAACAGCTAAACACATTTTAATTCCTCAGGACCAATCTACATGGGTTAGCTGCATTCCTGTATATTCAGAATGCAAGCAGATGTAGAGATAAGATGTATAGGGCAAGGTTATCTTTGGTTGCTGGGTTTTTGAGTATACTGGACTGAAATACATGAGTTGAACTCCCTCATGTGAATGATGCGAGTATCGTGAACTCCCTGTCTAGTTATATTATAGAAATATTCCTTGTTACCATAGTGGCAAGCAGGCATTTCAAGCAAGGAGTAGAAGTCTTTTCCTAAAAGTGACAAAGAATTTTTTTATCACCTACTGTTTTACAGTAAACAAGATGATAGGATGTTTGTATTCAGACTTCCAGCCTAGAATATTTTGAGGAGAGGGAGAACATCATTAGAGGTCACAGGTTGAGAAGCTGGGTGATGCTTTTAGTAAATGACTGCATTAGAGTACACAGAAATACCATGTCTCTCTGGGATAGTGCGCCTTCCTCAGTCATGTACTATTTAAAGTAAAAGGGCTTTTAGTTTAGTGTAGGCAGAGCAATTAGGATTCCCCCAGGTGGAGGTATATAATTATTTTGGAAAATAAGAAGCATCATCAAGAAGTTTCTTAACATGCTCAGCTAATTTTCTCAGTGCTGAGAGAATTTTCCAGTTTTTATTGTGTATTCTTTAATACCAGGTATTTCTGGTTCCTATCTCAAGTATTCTTTTAAGGGGCCAAAAATCCTACAGAAATGGAGACAATGTCTTACAAGATAATATTAAAAGCATTGATAATAGTAGCAAAGAAGCTGTTTAGCCAGTAGAATATAATAACAGAAATATCTTAATTTATGTATGTTGGGGTGTGGGGAAGCTATTCCCTTTCACTGACTTCTTAAGGTTTGGTTCAAAGTTGAGTTCCAGCAGTGGGAGAAATTTGTTGTTAGTGAATTGTTAAGGTGTTTATTTTGTTATTGATGGAAAAAAAGATCATGGTAAGCAAAAACATTTTCTAGCAAAAGGTGGGATATAAAAAAAAATAGAAGTTCAGTGGACTTTCTCTTTCAAATGATGTACTTGAAGTGCTGGTGTAGAAGATAGTTGCCTGATATGTGGTTGTTTCTGGAGTATTACATATTTCTCAATTTAAATAGTAAGGGTGAAATGGTGCCCAAGGTTACAGAGTCTTGGAAACTGCAATACACAAGATCCGCAAGCTGAAATTAACCCTCATACTCAGGCCAGCATGAGGCTTGACATATGCCCTCGTGACGGATGTCCAGCCCATTGGCGAGGGGAATACCTAGAAGTCCCTCCTCATATCTGACCTGTGCTTCGTAGCCTGGCTGTCTCTGCAGGGTGTTCCACCGCCTGCTCCACTGTGGATTAGTAAGAACCAGGGTGGATCTGCAGCGCAGCAGGTCAGTGGTCTGTCACGGGTGTCCCTGTTTCCTGTCCTTTTGTCCTGCCGTGGTTCCACCAGCTCTGTGAATGAGCCCCGCTGTGACTTCCAGCAGCGCTTTGAAATACCGGCTCTGTGGTGTGTTTCTGTGCCAGAGAACAGAGCGATTTTGTGCAAATTCTTGAGCAAATCCTATGCAGCTGACTCTAGTAAACTGTAACCGCATTCTGGATCACTCTAGAAACCAGATTAGTAGTCTGTGTTATTGTCTGTGGTTACAAACAGAGCTGCCACATCAGCTGAGGAAGCAACTGTTTCCTGGGCTGGAGTCTGTTGATCCTCGTACTCACGTAATATTGTGCCACCACCGATGAAAGTAGCAGTACTTCTGAACTGTAAACAAACATGAACATGAATGTCCTAGAGGAAGAAAAGAGGATGTATTCATGATTTTCTACTGCAGTTGCAGAGCCAGAATGTGGTTTGCAGTAATAAGACACAAGCTTCAAAAGACACTAAAAAGATACGTGTGTGTCGTTACTAAAATCTGCATAGTTACTTATGTTGATTGCACTGAGAAATCTCAGAGGGAACTAATCTAAGTAGCAGGATATCCCTGTGGTAAGGACTCACTTAAATAAATCAGCCTAATTCTATTTTATTTTCATTTCAGCTAGGCAGATATCTATGACTACTCTGTCCCATACTATGCTTTCCTTCATGTCTTTGTACTTGCTTTCTGTTGTGAGACTGCAGCTCAGCCTGTCTTTGCCTATGTTAGCAGCAAATTTGGAATCCGTCCTTTTCCAAAAACCAATTGAGCCAGCTCCTGTTCTCTGCAGTGGTTGTGTAACTTGAGATACTGCGTTATCTACTAGACAAGAATGGCGGGGAGGGGGCTCCCTGTGCTTAGGTGGGTCCCAGTAACTCTAAGGAAGGAGCTAGTGGCCGAGCTGGGAAAGAATGTAACTGGCTAGAAATGAGGAAGGTTACATTCTGTAGAAGACATTTGGAAGATGACAGAGCCAAATGTCTGGAATGCTACAGTGAAGAGAAAATCAAGTAGGCACCTTTCTAGTGACCACAAGCCCACAGCCGTCAGAAGCACGCTGCATACGCCCCCATTGCTTCCCCATGGTGACAGATGTCCTACTTTTGCGATTCAAAAATCTGGTCATGCTACCTTATGAATTATACAAGGAAAAAACACAAAAATCACTTTACCCATCACTGAAAAGAAGCTACATCTAGGCTGCAACATTGTCACTGTTTAATGGTGCGGGACAACTGTATAGAGCACTTGTGACTTCAGGAAAATGTTAAGCATAAGATAGCTATTCTTTTTTTTAGAAATGACCAGGCTGCTAACACTCTGGCGTTGCATGCATGGAAACACAGACATGTATGCATTGCTTTTTCACGGCCACGCATTTTGAAGGCATTTTATCCTTTATCTGATTGGAAACAGTACCTTTGTGCCCTATCCTATGTTGACCTGGGGGAAAAACTGACTTACTAGGTCATTACTGTGAGCATTTCTAATAGCACCTGCACCTTCTCCCTGCTGACCTTTTATAAATAGGTAGCCAAGCTAATCCTGGGTAGTTTAAAGGAAACAGTGAACTACTTTTCTAACAGCCCTGATTGCAAAAATACATTTGCTTTGATTTATGAAAATTTTAAATATTTTGGGCATAGGGGATCAAACTTTGTGCATACTTAGTAGCATTTTTTTGCATTATTTATGTCTTCAACTGCAAACAATAGCAGCAGCATTTATACGTGGGAAATAAATTGCGCAGTTAAACATGGCCTGAGTTAGTCTGCAGAATAAACTTTACCCACTCTGAAGGAGGTGAAAATACCGTAACAAAAGAAGTTCTGAGAAAATATTTGAACAGAGAAAAGTACATAGGAGTGTCAGACCAATCCTGGAAAATAGTGTGGTACTATTTTCTAGTGATACACCAAAAAAACTGGCAAACATTCAGGTATTGTGGCTTGAACTTGGGTGGGAATGATATTTTAATATAACTGCCTTTTCCACTTACATAAAAAGTAGCAAATACTCAATGTTATGAAAGGAAGAGATGGATCTAACCTTCCCAGTTCACTGAAGCAAGTGAAAAGCGTTAGACCTCCTTTACTCGTTTTCATTCTGGATAACAAATATCAATTCACATGTTTGGAAATAATCCATCCATCATTTTTGTCTGCCATGCACAAACATTTTTATTGTTAGTTTATGTATACCAGTACAGAAGTAGCAGAAAATTTAGATAGGCTCTTCTCCTTCTCGTCTCCTTCTCCTCTTTCTTCATGGCATAATCCCACATTTACATCTCCACATCCCACACAGTTCCACAGACATACGTGACTTTCTGGACCATAAAAATCTGAAGGCTTTGGTGGCTTTGCCATAGGCCAACGCTTTTGGAAATGCTCAGTTGCTACACTTACTTTCCATTGTCTGTGTAAGTACTGTAAAATTACTGTTTTGCCCCTTCCTCCAAACTGTCTTCAGGTTAAATGCCATACAAGGTTTCCTGCAGTCCTAGTCGTAATTTCTTTGCGCGGGGCCTGGTGGGAGGAGGAACAGTTTGCAGATGACACTTACAGGATGAGACGATGGCACATGCTTAGGACTAAATGGAGTTGTCAAACGCTAATTGATTCACACGTCAGCCTCTTGCTACACATGTAAAGTGGATATGGAGAATTACAGCTTGCAACTTGTCTAGCACAAAGTTTGTTTCCAGTGTTTGGATATTCTCGCTAATCGTGTCTCTGCATTGTACGTACTGTAATAGACTAAGAGACCAGCAAAATACTTGGTTTTGGAGGTTTAAGTTTTGATACGCATTTGCAGATGAATAGCGTTAGAAATCTTGGTCCTTGCTTCTGTCAAAGTAAATGTGTCTATATAATGCAATGGAATATATAACTGTAAGTGCTGTCATTGCAAACTGTCTTTTGGAATTTCTGGTAGAGGTTTGATTAGGACAGCAAGAGTTGAGATTCCTTTCTGGGTAGATGCTGTACTTGACTGACCTTAGAGGAGAGAAAAAAAAATCCTGTCTTGAAATGTTCTAAATGTATGAAGAGGAAATGCATACTTTTCACTCTAATTCCTTCAAATGAACTTATATAAAAATAACCTGCCATTGCTGTGAGGTTAATGGTGCAGAGAATTTTCGCTGGAGTTGGGCTGACTTTGACAATTCTCTTTCATCCTCTTTCTCCCAGGCCACGTGTTGTTTCTCATAGCAGAGTGGGCTCAGACTGTGTTTAGAAATGCAAAGCTGTGTGGATGCATATGTGCATGTGAAAGCAGGAATGTTTGCTTTGCAAGTAATTGAAATGCACGAGAGAATAAATGTGCGTTTTTTGGTATATAGTTGCATCTGCTATAGCAAGTTGATCCTTAGTACCTAAATAACAAACATGCTTCTTGGGAAAATGAGAAGTATAACTATCCTACATATCTTGAGCCCCTCTCTTTGTTCAAAACCATACTGACTGTCCCTCAAAGCTTCCTCCAGAGTGCTCCCAACTTCTTTGGTTGTTGCTGCAGTGCCACACAGTAACTGAGAAGTCACCCAGAAGCTGTTCCAACCACCTTCAGGAAGGCTCTAAATCCAGCCTTTTGTATATATTACAGTCAGCAAATAAAAAAAAAAAAAAAAATCAGATGCTGCTATATTATCATTCACGTATCTGCAAAATGCTTTCTCAGTGCTTTGGCATGTATGGCATGAAGAAAGATGAGCTGTTACACTTTTTCATTCCTGAACATTTCTTTATGCAGACTTCTACTATAGGATTACAAGCTGGCAGAATAATGCCTGACAGGAATTGATAAAGAATTGCAACATGAATCCCTTCAGGGCACATTGGGGCAAGTTTGTTATAGGAACAGTCTTTCTCTGTTTACATGAACAAAAGCTGGGTCTGACAGTTTCACTGGTCAGCAGCTTTGGGAGTGTGTGAACTCACTGTTATTCTGTGTAGCTTTTTCTATAGTTTTCTCTATGGTAGCAACAATCTCTCTTTTTAAACTGTCCTCTTTCAGAGTGTTGTCACCCTGATTCTCACTGCTATGCAGTACTTTCCAATGCAAAGCTTACAGAGAGAGTATCACTGATCAAATTTAAGTTTAATTTGCCTTGTACATTGATTTATAAATGAGAGCAAGTGAAGTACATGAATATTGGGGAAAAAGCAGGTGGTAATTGTAGCTTGGTTTTCACATACTCTCCACTGAGATTTATTTCCACAATTATTAGGTAACATTCCTTTTAAAATGAAGTTTTGCTCTGACTGAAAGCAGGTTACACCCATGCTAGTGCCAATACAGATGCAGCTCCACTGGTAACTTCTGTTAGGGCTAAATTTCAACCATGCTGTCATCATCATCCTTGTGTAGTGAAAGTGATCTGTTTCAGTCATATAGCTCCTCAAAATTCAACCAGGCTGATGAGTCTGTACATGCTATTTCATCTTGAAAGAAAGCATTTTATTTTCTGGAGATTTTGGTTTAGGATTCTACAGAGACACGGTGTAGCACCTCTATTTAAAAATGACATTGCATTTATTGTGCTCATGGTATTCATGGGAGTCACATGCAAACGAGGGAAGAGTCATTCAGTTTTACACAGTGCTTTCCTTCTGCTGAGCCTGCCAGAAAAGTCCTGTTCCATAGCAGTGCTCCGTGAAGCTCCCGCACCTCACAGGACAGGAGCACAGCATCTCCTCAGCTCGGGTCTGCTGTGCGCTCTCTAGCCAGTGGTAGAATTCACGTGATGGTTTCCAACCCAGAGTAGATGGAAGTGTTTTCTCTCTGAGAGTTAAATGGCGAGCATACAAATTAATTTGTGATTATTATTGTGCAGTCTTGACAGTATGTTGACTTGTGGCACAGGAATATGGCGATGGAAGATCTCATGATGGTTTTACACTGGTTTAATTCCACTGCGTCCTGGTTTTGGCTGGGATAGAGTTAATTTTCTTCCTAGTAGCTAGCATAGTGCTGTGTTTTGGATTTAGCATGAGAAGAATGCTGATAACACACTGATGTTTTAGTTGTTGCCAAGTAGTGCTTAGGCTAGTCAAGGACTTTCTTTTTCAGCTTCCCATGCTCTGCCAGGTGCACAAGAAGCTGGGAGGGGGCACAGCCAGGACAGCTGACCCAAATTGACCAAAGGGCTATTCCATACCATATGACATCATGCTCAGTATATAAGCTGGGGGGAGTTGGCTGGGGGGCAGCAATCGCTGCTCAGGGACTGGCTGGGCATTGGTCAGCGGGTGGTGAGTGGTTGCATCACTTGTTTCTCCTGGGTTTTGTTCCCCTCTCCTTTTTTTTTTTTTTGTTGTTTTCCTTTTCACTACAATTTTTTATTACTATTATTATAATTATTATTATTATATTTTATTTCAATTATTAAACTGTTCTTATCTCAACCCATGAGTTTTCTCACTTTTGCCCTTCCAATTCTCTCCCCCATCCCACTGGGGTGGGGCGAGGGGGTGTGAGTGAGCAGCTGTGTGGTGCTTGGTTGCCAGCTGGGGTTAAACCACAACATACTGGCGTTAGCGGAGCCATTTTTGATTTACGCCAACGTGAACATACTTTGACTGAGGCCCAGTGAGAAGGCAGACCGAGTTGTGAATTTTATATTGCCAGTGACATCATCAGAAAGATTCTGGTTCTTTATCCGTTTTGCAGAATTACTCAAATCATCCTGACTTACCTAAACTCAGAGTAGTAACGCTTTTTGATACATGGTATCTCAAGTGACTGTGTAGATTAGAATGTAGAGAGGAGCAGGGTTTTTTCTTTGATACTTTGATTTTAAAAACATCTGAAAGATTCTTTAAACATACAGGTACTGCTTCATTGCATTGCATTGTTAGTCATTTTGCAGTTGTGCTGTAGCACTGGACCTAAAGAAATGTAATAGCAATTGTAGGTGATTTTTCTTCCCTTTCCCTTTTTTCCCTTTTCCTTTCTTTTCCTTTCTGTTCCTTTTCATTCCTTTCTCCTCAATTTAGGGTGTGACTGTACAGAAAATTATCCTCTCTGACAGACGGAAAACGGAATTCTGTGACAACAAAAAATTGCAAGCCTGCCGTAGCTATCCCTGATTTGTATTCTAAAAAAAATAATTTTCCTAACCATATGCTGGGAAAATTTGCATCAAAATTAATGGGAAGTGCAACATGTTTTCCATGGTAGTATGGTCAAACTTCAAGTCCAAATTAAAAAGGTCTCTAATCTGCCATTCAGCTTCTTGTTATTTGCTTTTCCTGCTACACCCACTTCCGCCACTTGGAATTATGATTAAACAAAGAAGAAGCAGAATCAGTTATGGCCAGAGATTCTTGTGTGCCCCTTCTTTTGCCTTGACTTCCTCTAATTTGTTGCTGGCAGTCTCTGGGAGAACAATTGTAATAGAAGTGGCTTCAGGTTGCCATTTCTTTGAAAAATTTCTGCTGCTTCTAAAACTCTTTGTGGCAAGAGCAAAATATGTGAAGTAAGTCCAACTTCTATTCTGCAAGTGCTGTGATTTTGAACAGTTCGACTGTGCTGAGAGGGAGAAAGAGGTGCAGCCAGGGAATTGACAGTTCAATTCACAAGATTCAGTTCACAAGCTTCATCTCCCAAAGATGGGTGACCAGTGGGTCCAAGTGAATGTTTAGACTCCGTTTCTGCACAGCATTTCTTTACGTATCCATTATACAGTCATCTACAAAGTGCGCATCATCTTTTCATAATAGAGCTATAAATTCGCTTCTCCAACAGGTCTTTGTGGAAGAAGAGTTGTATTCTTTTCCTAGTACCTGTTGTAAAGCTAGTTTGAATAGGTAATACAGTCATAAATGATATTGTAATTCTCAGGTAACTTCCACAGGGCTGTGCAAAGTACATGTTAGATAGTCCTTCCATCCATCTACTCCAGTCTCAGTTCACTCCCCAGACCGCAGAACTGGAGAGAGAGATGAAGGAGACAACAGAGGACTGTTCCATTCAGCCGGTGTTGTCCTGCCTCTGGATCTACAGGCACAATCCAACCCAAAGTAATTTTCAGACTCAGAAGCAATTTCTTACAAAGGACAGGAAATTGCACACATCAGGAGAGCTGTGTGCTCAAAAGAAATAAATTCACTTTGTAAAATGGTAGAGGGTGCAAATAGCAGACACTATTGTAGTAGTCCCTAGACAAAGTTTTCATTAACAAACATGAGTTAATGTCTTCTGAATGTTCACTTAACTTCACTGGGGGAAAAATAGCTTTGTATTTGTTGAAAAGCCATTTAAATATAGTATCATAGCATTGTCACTGATTTAACCTCCGAGGACTAAATGGCAAAAAGGCTAAAAACTAGAACCTAATTCATGATGGTTGTGAGACTGATATGCATTCGTTACATCATCAGGTGAGCAAGCAGTTCAGTATGGAATTAGCCTTTTTGTGTACAGAAGCAGATGTATTTGCAAACGCTAGTTTAGGAAGCTATTTAAAAAATGTGATTAAAAGGCGAAGAGGAAATTGTACCCCTTTATGAATGGTCTGCTTTGATAGTTTCATATCTCTAAAGTCTTTCTTTTGTTCTGCTGAGCTAATTAGGATTTCATATAACCTAGTGTCATCATTTAACTTATAGGATATTCATTCTCTTTAGAGAATTATGCTACTGAAGCATGTTCTAATCAGCTGGTATTAGTGCTATTGTGTTGAGTTTTAGCAGTAGAATGTATGTGGGGTTTGGGGCGTGTGAAAAGGAGTCAGACTTTAAATGCCAAACCAGACCAAGAGCTATTCTGGTACACACAACCAGAGATTTATCAACACTGCTGTTTTTTCAGATTGTGCATATGACTCTTTTATACTTAACTATAAATAGAAAAGACATGCAAGCACTGGTGTAACCTCAGTATGTTTTCAATACATATTTAAATTATCTGGTATTTGCTTAGGGACTTCATATTCCTTATTATATATGCAAAGAAAATGAGTGAATAGTTTTGTAAGTCACACAAATTATACAATTTAGTTCAAAATCAGGATTTAAGGTATTTACTCAATTACTTATAAATCATATAAGTTCTGACAAGTCTGAAAAATACTGCGGGGACATAGTTTTTAAAAAGTTCAGACAATATTATTTAATTTATGACTTTTAAAAATTGATAATATATATCTCATTTAGCATTGTTTAGGTGCATATAAAAGTGTTAATGTGTGCAGGTTACCATGGACGCAGTTAAAGCTGCATTAGTTAGAACTCAAGTTTATATTACTTTCAAAACCTATCCATTTGGGCTGAAATATTCCATTCATTTTGTTGCCTAAAATGTATGTTTTGGAAAGGCTAAGCAAGACTTTGGGGATTTGTTTACTTATTTGGTTTGAGGGGATTATGCATTCTCTTATTTGAACAATAAACTAAATCATAAACTGAAATGTCACCTGTAAATAACCCTTTCCAAATGAGAGTGCATAAGAAATTGGCTTTGACCTGCCTGATCTGTGAGCATGTGGAATCTGACTTCTGAGTGTTTGCACCAGAGTTGTTTTCTTTATTTTGCTGAGCTCGTTATTGTGCACCTAGGAAAGGATGTTCTTTAGACGCACGTATCCTAATTAACTTTGCAGTGAGCTGGCTGGCCAGTCAAGGTTAAGGTGGGGAGCTCTTACAACTGTGTAAGATTGTTCATCCAGAATTCTGAGCAAATGGAAGAGAGAATCCTTTCCTGCAGCGTGGCTGTATTCGTAACACATGCAGTGAAATTAATTTTCAGTTAAGAATAATGGTATTTATCCAATAAGATAGTGCAATGAAATCCCTAATAATATAGCAGAATTGAAAGAGAGACTGTACTTTAATTCTAAATATCTGCAAGAGGCAGTAGGATTTGATCATGCTGTTATTTAGACAGGTGTTATTACTGCGCAGGACTCCACAGATACAGAACAAGAAGATGATTTCTGCTCAAAGATCCTACAACTTGAGTAAAAGACAAGAGGCAAGTGACGATGCAGAAGGGGCAGCATGGGGAAACAAGGAAACAGCATTGCTCAGTATGAGAGGAATGCTCTCAACACACCCTCTGCCAAGTTTTTGTAGACAAAGGAGAAGTTAAGAAGAGTTTTATTGCAGGGAGCTCTTTTCAAGAATGAAGAAGGTACAAAAATGCTGATGTGAAAACTTAACGAGCCTTAATAGAGGCTGACATTTTTGCCAAATCAGAGATGAGAGCTGCTGTTTCAGTGTTTAAAGAGATCTGATTGATAGGTAGATTGAGGAGGTGTTCATGTAAAGGAATGACGTGAGGACTGTAAATAAAGGCAAACTTTTTACTATTCTTTTACTTAGAGTGTATTGCATGTTTTTCAGACAATACTATGACAGTCTCTAGTTGTCAATCATCTATAAAGTTTTTCTTGCTACACATATATTTTTAAATGTAGAGGAAAAATAAAAATGCTATTTTGTATTTTTTGAAAATGCTTTATAGTACTTTTAATTGAACAGGAAAAAACCTCAATAACTAGAAAAACAAATGGTGTCAGTTCAGGATTCAGTTAAATCTGGCGTTTATAAAGCACCCTCACTTACAAAGACTGCTTTGAGTAGCTTGTAATAGCAGAGCTACTCAGATCATAGCATAGATGAAAGAGGTTATTCCACTGGGAGTATCAAATTTAAACTAGTCACCTCTGGTTTGGCTTTTGAAATATGACAAGAGAATCAATGATTGCTGCTGTTAAAAGTCTGAGGAAGCCTTTGGCTTACTAACAGTCTAGATATTAACAATTTTGAAGTCTCTTCATACCAAGGGACTATTATGATGAAACAGTAGCTTTAAATTAAGTACCATCATTCCCTCAATTTATCCTGAAGGAGAGAAGTAATTAGGCTTGTTTATCTGAGAGAAAGGAAAGATCAAATTACAGGGAATGTCCCTAAACTGACCCTGTGACTAAGTTGAGTTTACCACCGACTTCATCTTTTTCAGCATTTTAGCTCCCATTCTTTCCAAGCATGTTCCCTCTCGCAGTTCAAACTGAAAAATGCCAAACCATGGACTAAATTTGTCTATTTTCCTGTTAGCAAAGTCAATGATCCCATGCTTCAGAATTCATGCATCTACTTTTTCTTCTATAAAAGTTGATACAATATGGTAGCAAAGATTTTGAACTGTGTTACACAGCAACCTTTTTTTTTTGTTAGTAGGGTGATATTCCTCTGACTCTTCAGTTTCAGCTACATCCTTTATTCTTTTCCTGCTTACTCCAGGTGAAAGTAACGCTGTGCTCTGACAGCCAAATCCATCAAACTGCAAAAATGAGGATTTCAGGACTGTAATGGATTAATTCCCCGAAAGTAGAGTGTCAATAAAGTTGTCTTTTTAGCATATTGCTACCTTTTACCTTGCCACAGGTGATGCACTGAATTGAAGAATTTTGAATGCATTGTGTGTAGGCCTTGCTAGCACCTTCAGACAAACTTTAGGACCTATATCAGCTCCTAGCAATATGATTGTTAGTGCTGCAGTTAGTGCTAATGAGCACCAATGAGAAGGAAAGCAGAAGAAATTCTAAGGCCTTGAAAGTCATTAATACTGGAAAA
>VYZW01060482.1:6742-31354 GCA_013401315.1 Balaeniceps rex
GTCTACCTACTACCTAAGCATAATTTCAGCCAAAATTTAGCACTACTTCAAATCATCATTTTTTGTATTCCCTGATTTCTTCCTTGTTCTAGACTTATCAGTGTGGAGAGAAAAAGAAAGTAATGTAAAGCATATATATATGTATTTATATCTATATGCTTATATATTTAAGATAGAAAATTGTGGAAGTAAATTTCATTTTAAGTGAAAAAGCTGATGATACTGCTTAAGGACTGAAGAATCATAACGAAAAAAAATTAGTTGATAGTTTGAAAGAGAAGCTATTTCCCGTGGATTACTTCAATTGCAGTAAAATCACACTTTCTGAGAGAAATGTCTTGGCAGGGGGCGGAGGGGGAATTGTCCCAGGAGTCAGGATTAAGTCAACAGCAGTAATGATGCCCTAGCAATTCACCTTCAAAACTTATCTTAAACAATCTCTCAGAAACCTCCTCATCTTAAACAATATCTAGAAACGTCCTCCCTTCCTGATGTACTTGCTTGCTCACAGGGAGAGGAATAGCTTTGTGTGGCCACTTCTTATGGTAAGATGCAGTTTTCAGTTCCCTATGGCTTTGTTAGATGTTAGATTTAGACTAAAATTTAGACTAAAATTTTTGCATGTAAGAGGAATCCAGAAAAATGGAGATGGTGGTTAAAGGGAAGAGCTGACCATGGCAGAGGAGCATAGCTGTCTCTTAAGGTACTCCAGACCTTGAGGTACATAAAGGCAGAAAGAGGCTAAATCAGCTGCTGGGGTAATGCTGGAGCTGCAGAGGCAGAAAGGTGAGCCGAAGAATGGAGTCAGAGAAAAGAGATCAGCAATGGGGTTGGGTTGTCCCCAGGAAAAAGAGGTCCAGCTTGGTGGAACCTGCAGCTCTGCCTAATTTTAGACCCTCACCACCAATGCTTGCAAGGGAATCCAAGGCTTATGCGGTCTGTCCTGAAGGAAAATATCTTCTATTAGCAAAGCATGATCCTCATCTCTACCTGGCAGAGCAGGACAACAGCTGTCAGTTGTTATTTTTGGTAAAACGTGGTGAATTGCAGAAATCCTTTAAACTGTTATCACATGTAAAATACTTTCTTATTGTCAAGCGCAATCATATTGGCCTCAATACAGAGTCTTTTAGTAAGGACTAAACACTAAAAACCAGCCTGCACTGACCAGCACTGCAGGGAGTTCTTTACCCCATGGCAGGGAATTTGCTGCTTGTTGCTCAGTACAAGAAGTAAGGACACTACCCAGCCCTGGGAAGGGCAGTCTGGCTGCCACTCAGAGAAAGGTGTCCAGCTGCTAAATAACGATTTTCTGAAACCTAAAGAAGTTGTTGCCAAAAGCTTGCAGGTATTGACCTGTGAGTCAAGAGCCAGGTGAAGGGCCAGCTGGAGTCACACCACTACCGTAGTGACAAGGTCCACCCTGGCAGGAGGAATCTCACTGCCACCAGGAAGCAATCCTAGCCTTAGCCTTACTTTCAGTGTAATTCTGGCTACTGGCAGTCCCTGCCTCAGCTTTATAAGTTTACTGAGCATTTCTACGCTATGGTCTTCTTATCATGCTTTCTCTGCCTGGTAGGTTATGAAGCCTCTTTCCTTTTCTCATCTGCCAAAAGATGACATAGTGCATGAGCACAGGAGTCAGTGGGATCCCTTGCTGAGTTGAGGATTTTCTGGAGCATCAGGAGCACTTTTATTTTCAAATAAGAATTGGTTCCTTTAGCCTGATTGGGACCTCCTTGAGTTTTTGTTTGGTGATGGCACAATTCACCGGTATGAGCACACCCCATCTGTAAGCAGTCTTCACAAAGACATGGCAATTCTGGATGACCTTTCTGAAACTGAGTTTTCTTGTGTAGCCTGCCCATATGGAGAGGAGCAAGTAGGCTTCCACCCCACTCCAACTTTGCTCAAAGCTGTAGTCTGCCAGCAGATTTGTCTGGGTGCTTTGGTTCCATATTTTAAGTAAAGTGTACACATAAAATAAAGTGGCTAGGATGCAGGTTAGCATATGGTAAGAAGGTGCTGCTTTGTAGAAAACAGTGTTGGCTAACACCAGGCCTTTGAAATGCAGGGGATACCCCCCCACGCAGTTGGATGTGCAGGTTGCCTGTGTTGAAAGGGCTCTGGGGGCTTCCCATGGCATTTGAGGTGGGGAAAACTCACAAGTCAGAGTGTGCTTTAGGGAGCACCCATGCAACCCATTCTGTGTGGTCAGGAAAGGCGGCTCCAAGGGTGCCAGGAGAGCTGTAGTAATGGGACCGTGGAAGCCTCCCTAAAACGGGGGAGTTCATAACAGTGAGCAGTGCTTAAAGACCTGTGAGGAGAGAAATAATTCTGTCAAGAACAGTTTGAATTGTGTGGCCTTGCAGTTTATTTATGGCACATTTTGTACAACAATGGGAAGTCAAAGCTCATTAATTAAGTAATGCCCCTCCTATTTACTGAATGAGACAGGTGATTGCGAAGTAATTTTTCTGTAAGACGCCTGAGTAAGGCTATGTCATAAAGCTTGTATTTAAAGAGCTGAAAATGGATCTTTCAGGTGATCTTCAACAGATCTTAGCCAACTTTTAGGTTTCGAGTGTCTGACTTAAGCTGCTAAATGTTTACATAGTACTGACTTTAGTGCAATATATTTATGCATTTAGCCTTTCGAATTGAGCTGAGAATTTGGTCATCCTCACTGTAAAACACAGTTTTCTTGGGAATAATTGTCCAAAATAGCCATTTTCAATAATCACTTTTAAGAGTTTTATCAGGAATTGCTCAGTGCCTTGCTGCAGAGTGACTTAGACTCTCAGGATCTGACCAGAATATTAATTTGGTCTTGAATACCAAAGTACAGAAAAGGACAATACATTCAGATTACTTAGTGCTCTTATTTTATTCCCATAGCTGTAGAAATGTTGGGGTTTTTTTGTGTGCCAGTTATAAGAACAGACTCTTGGCTCCTCCATCTGGTTACTAACTACACTTAGCAAAGTGGTTTACTAAGGGCTGATCATAAGGCAAAACATACTGTTGTGCAGTTTGTTGTGTTTTTTTTTTTTTAATTTTTTCTGCCCTCTGATTGTCTTTATACTTGAGACCGTGCTGTGGTATTCTAATACATTTTATACAACTTTCATAAGAAATGTACTGTGAACCAATGTAATTATCTGACTGTATATATTCTCTTGCCAGTCTGACCTATCATTTAGGAAATAGTTTTTATTCAAAACCATGTCAACAAGAGATGCACTAATTTTTGAGGACTTAGTAATGAAAGCAGTGGGAAAAGCTGACACTGTTTATTATCTTGTGACAATATTCAAAACCATCTTATATAATCATAAACCAGCCCTCCCAAGAGCTCTCTTGAGAGATTAATATGGATGTTATGGTGCCTCAGGATAATAATATGCATTTTCAGTAACCGTCTTTGGAAGGCTTCCTGTTAACAAGAAACACAAATTTTTTTTTTTACTTCATGTTTAAATAATATGGAGGTATGAATACAGGCTGGCATTAATAAAGACTGCTCATATTTAGGCCATTACTGTGCAGCTGAATGCCCATGTGGTTCTGGACCCCCCTTAAGAAGACAAGCCTGTAGTGTCACACCCACCCTCTTTTGCAGGCTGTTCTCCAATCCCCTGTCCTCCTTTGTCTTTCTGTGTGATTTTTGTGGGTTTATCAAATCTCTTGGGTCTTATTACTCAACATGCAGGTGCAAACATGCAGTAAACATTCCAGCTGCATATACTTAGTTGTAACTTACTGTGCTAGACAATAGCTTTGCCAAAAAACAAAAGCAAAAATGAAAAAATGCCCCCCCCCCCCAAAAAAAAAGGCAATGGCTCATAAAATGTTCCAAAGTTTGTGGAAACAGTTTAATAAGGCCTTGAAGGACAGGTTATCAATATTCTGTGCTTAGCTATTTTATTGCATGCGAGGTGTTGATTTAATAAGCTTCAATATATAATTAAAACTTGCACATTCAGAGATGGTGGTAAAATTTATTGCCTGCAAAACTCACCATTGCTGTAGTAAAAATAATAATTATAGTTAAGTAGTCTGGAATGACAGCTTTCCTGTCCTAGAAATAAAATTAGTGAAAAATGTTTCTATGCCAAAGGTCCTACTGTAATGGAGTCATAATGGTCTTCCACAGCTACGCAAATGCTAAAGTAGGACACATAGATCTAGGACAGAGGCTTTATTAATAAAGACATTGTCATCTGAGATATTATAACAGCTAGCTGGCTCCATGGACCCCCAAGTTTGTTGTCACTGTGCAGTTGGCTCCATCCTCTAAGAACTGCAGAATGACAAGGATGAGAGATATAGCTCCTCCTGATCCAAATGAAAATGCCACTGCTGCCTGGGTTGAGAAGCCAATGTCAGTTAGCTTTAATCAGGATGAGAGCTTTGACGGCATGGCACAGTGAAAGCCATTTGGTAGGGGGGAGTGTTACATACACCCAACACTAACAGAGAACTTTGTTCCTTTTTATGGAGCCTGGGCTGGGTACTGAACTCATTTTTCGCAAAACTGGAGATTAATGTGGATTTAAACAGGGAGCATGGTGGAAAGCATTGCAGGAGAACACGTGCTGTAACTTACTCACCTGTCCTGTTACTTTCTGACTTTAAACATACCTTAATAAAAGCTGTTATTTGGTTTTATCTGTAAGAATTTAAACCTTCATTTTTAAAAAATAATTAATGATATGGTAGGTGGTACCTCTCATGTTTTAGGATCACATACTTTATTAATAATCTGTGAACTATTAGCTGGCAGGCTGTTGTTTCATAGAATAAGTCCTAGGGGATTTAATTATACTCTTTTAACAGTTTTGTTCTCACATTTGACTTGCTGGGCACATATAGCTTTAACCCAGACAGTTCAATTTTCACAGTGTTTATTAGGGATGTGGGATGAAATACAAACCAAGCCATTAAACCAAGGAAGCTCATGATGAATGTAGTTCATGAAAGAGTCATTGGACTGGAAATAAAGGCTTTGTCCATGTTTAAGAAAACAAAGCTTTTCCACATATGTTTTCCATTTTTTGTATTTTTTTTTTCCAAGGACAGAACAGGACTGGAAGGGCCTGAGCCCAAATGCTGCACCTACTATCTCCAGGGAAAAATTTTCTTAGATATTGCAGCTGGTTGCTCTCTTTTCAGTGGGCCAGGTCAGCGTGTGAGGGTGGCATACACAGTTACGTTGGACATCCTGAGAACCTGACAGGAACCGGGATGACTGGTGGGTTTTTCAGACCCAGAAGCCATGTGTCGGACCCACTTTGTGTTATTTTCTAACAGGCGCAGCTGCTGTGCTTCTTCAAGGCACTGTGCAAGGAAGCCTTTTAGCGTATGTAAGTAGCACCCTTATTTTTATTCATGCTCAAAGCAAGCTTCTGCTAACAGTAATTCCTTGTAACAGTAACTGCTCAAGTCCCTCAGGATTGTGGGAGCCTGTGGCCTTAGTTTCTACTCCCTTGTGCATACTTTTTGAATAGACAGTCATGTACCACTTCAAAGTATCTTTGGATAACTTTCGTAAACCACCTGGTCATCCTCATTTTGTAAGTGTTCTTTCTCCCTCATTGGGAAATTATCTGTACAGTACACTGCACCTTAGTCTGTGCTTTCAGACAAAATTTTGTATTTTGGGACTCTGTTTCCACCTAGAAGAGTTGATTGCAGTCAGTTTTTCAGATTTTTTTTAATGTATATTCGTGTTAATTCACAGAAATCATGTAAAAAATATTCCCCTTGGACGCATGGTGTTTAAAAGAGATTTTTTTTTGAGAAAGAAAAGAGCAATTATCTCAAAAGTATTATGTAGGTGTCTGGTCAGAGACACTGTCCAAGTGCTTGTTTTGGGGATCTGCCTGACATTTCATTCAGCTTATGTCTTTTTTCTTTTTGCTTCTTTCCCCCCTTACTGTTTCTGGAATACACCCACAGCTCCACCTCCCACTGACTGGCCCCGGCATTTGAGTTCACTGGCCTCATCTGTGTTGTGTGATGTTCCTCTTATTTCACTTAACCATAGACATAAAGAAGAATAAAGTTTTTTTTTTCCTCACCAAGTGCAATATCAAACATCCAAATCACAGAAATAATTTTCTCCCTGAGGAAAATGACATATACGAAGAAACGATGTCAAGACACCATAAAAGGATTTCTAACTCAGTTATGTTTTATACCTAAATAACACAAGAAAGATGTGACACGTGAAAGAAATACAAAATCCCTACCTCCTCTCCAGCTTCAAATGCCCTTCCTCTCCAGCCCTAAAGTTCTTTGAGATTTCTTTACTGCCTAGCCTGGGAATATATCATCTTCCTGAGCACCTTTCTCCTTTTTTCTGCTCATGTTGCCTTTTTGGTTCCTTTGAGAGTGGGATTAAGAGAAATCCTTGTCTTTTTATAACTTGTCACTCCTGTAGGTGATGTTTTTCCAATTAATTTTAAAGCCCAGCTGGGAGACTCGATTCTTAATAATCCTACCCAAGTTAGTATTTGTTAGCACTTCACTGGTGGTGCTGTCCAAGTGAATGGATGATGAACAAGGAGAAAAGTTTTATTTAATTTTAATGCATCTTTTCGCCTTAATATTGAGACTACATAAATAAGATATAGGCATAAAACATTTTATAGTCAAAACAGAAAACAAAGGGAACTATTTAGAGTGATTTGAACATATACAGATGATATACTGACCCATCATACTTTACACTGACATACGAATTTGATACTGAATACAGTGAAATGACACTTAAAGTAACTTTGACTTTGGTTTCTAGTGTTTTCCCATGTTTTTCTTTTCTATGATTGAAATATAAAACTGCCCAATTTACCTTTAACAATTCACAGCTACAATTTAAAGTTCAGAATCTTTACATATGTTTTCTCTGTAATATTAGTAAGTGAACCGTGTTTGGAGATTTTTGCATTATAACATGAAAATGATTTTTTGGGTTCTTTGTGGAGAAATCATTATTTAGAAATTATATATCCTCGGTGTTTCTATGGAAACACTTTCACCTTATGCTAATGAAATACAAATTATGGGGAAATAAAGTATTTTCTTTTAGCATAGAAGAGTATTAAAAGAATATTTTTTTGGGAAATTGGAAAAGTTTAATGCAGATACTTGGTCAACTTCAGTCTCTCAGCACAGCTGTCAGTACAGATTCAGAAATGGGTCAGGTTCATCCTGTTCGGTGTTGAATTCCAGAAGCTGGATGGTTTACCATGAGGGTAAACTAAACATGCTGTTTACTGGCAATGACGTGCCAAAGTCCTTTATTTTAATCTGAGTGTAGGTATCTGAGCTCAGCAAGCCCTCTGTCTATACATGTTTCTTGCTGCAAATAATGTTTTTTGGGTTTTTGACCTAACTGACACAACGTACTTAGCATTTACCCACTGTGATAATTTTATTCTTCCCCGCACTGAGGAGTAGGAATTAAAAGCTGGTAGCACTACTATTGTAATTAAGAGATGTTGGGTTTATTCCCAGTTCTACTACAAGGATAAAGCTCTGATCCATTTTCTTGCAACAGACAGCAAAATTTCTTCTGATTCTTGTGGCAATTGCACCGCCTCTTCCAGGACTTCTGGGTCCTCTTTGGGCTAGACCCACTGAAGAGTGTGGGGCAGCTCTGAAATGGGGTGCTTGACTGGCAGTCAGGTGAAGAGCAGAACAAGCAATATCCAAATGTTCTTTATTCACTGCAGTGAAAAAAGCCCGTGCTGTCTTCACCTATGCTCCCAGGCAGAAGCTGCTGCTTGGGCACTGTGCCATGGGTCTGATCTGGGGGAGCCCTGCACCCAGTGAGGGCAGGTGTGATCCAACACTGCCAGGCACAGGCTGGCCCAGGCCCTCATGGCTGTAAGGATAGTCCTGTCACAAATATTTGCAGCACAGTGGTCCCAAGTGTCCCAAAAGACCACCTTGGACAAAGTTTCCAAAACATTCTTGGTCCTGATAGCCATGCTTTGTCACCTTAATTTTTCATTGTGAAAAGTCTTTCCAAATTCCCTTTACATTGCAGGAGATGCATGTTGCTGGATAAAGACCATGCACTGGTATTGTAAAAAGCACCAATAGGACCCTATGTGCATTTTCAGTAATATAAAAGGGCTAATCAGAATAGATAAGATTTTTTCTAGTCACGGACATAACATATACACACAAGCCTTTATGAACATTGGTTTTAAAAATGAAACTTCTAAGTGCTTCTTTGCCTGTGGCATTGCCTCATTCAGTGTGGGCAAACATATAAATGGATATGCAGGGATGTGCGCTTCTTTTTACCTCTTATGACATTTAGTAAGGACTGAACAAACCATTCCAGCAGGAAATTAAATATTTTAAACTATATAACAGATCAAACATTTTATTCCATATTATATTTCCGCAGGTACAATATTTCACAGTATTTCATAGCAAGAGAAAAACATACAAGTACAGTAAGCTCTAATACGTAACTACCTATACAAGAATGCACACAGTGCTGAGCACTGTGTATATAGTTGTAAATACTACATATGCTTGGAAAATACATATGTCCTCATGCACTAATTACCTATAAAATTAGTTTGGGAGAGTTGCATTCTTTTATTATTTGTCCTTAAATAACTTTGAAATCACTTGACACCACTTGCACACCTTTTTTCTTCAAAAGCAAGCCGGGTAACAGAAATATCTACCTCATTCACGTTAACAATTGGCTGACTTATTAGGGAGTTTGGAGCTTTGATGAACCATGAAATAGTTCCTGGAAAAGCAACCATGAGATGGTCACAACTTAAGAATATGTTGCTGCCAGATGCCCCACACAGGTTTTACTGACAACATACAATAACTATTAATCTTAAAAACATCAATGTAGTAGTTGAAAAAATCCATCAATAGTGGGGGGAATAAAGGTCAGAGCTACTACATAAAGAATTTCATATGGAGAAAATATTGCTTCTTGAGTGGTTGCTGTTTGGAAACAGCTATAATTAGAGTAAGAATTTACTCAGAGTTTATTAGGCTAGATTTTGTTCATGTGACTGATGTTAACAGACTCGAGCCCTTTGTGGTCACATAGGTAAGAGGAAAATATAATCTGTAGCTCATTTAACTATTGCTGAATTACACTGTTCTTTTTGGTTAGAAAATGGAGAAGGAAATTTGCCCTGAAAATGTGAAACAAACAGCCATCAATAGCCTCAGAAAGTTGTCTTTGCTGATAATTGTATTCAGCCAGAAATTTTCTGCCAATTCAGCCTCCTGCTGCCACCCACAGCCAGCTGTGCTTAGGAGTTCTTCAGCTGACAATAGTCAGAAAGGAGGTGAAGGGGTTTTGTGTGTTAGGAACACAAAGTCTGGAGAAAAATCAAAGTGGTAATGGACTTAGAAGAAAGAAACAAATTTTTAAAAAAATAAAAATTGACACAGCATTGATTTATGGTGTCTGTTTTTTCCAGGTTCAGAGTAGCAGCAGCAGCAGCAGCTGTTTTCTTTCTCTTGATCTTCTCTGCCTATGTACTTTATTTCCATTACAGAGTATTTAGGCTGAGAGTTTCAATCACTGGAAAATAGGGTTCAATGATTGCTTGGGGTCTTGGATAAAGCAGCTGCTGAAAGCAAAGCTCCTGGTACTGTATGTTTTTGTTGACCTTTCTTGGCCACCAGTGGGGCTCTTCAGTCCCTCCCATTCCAGGCTGGAATGGAGCCATGCTAAGCTGCTGCTCATCCAAGGACCGGCTGCTGTCCTTAAAGTGTCTTTTGTGAGGATAGAATATGGCTCTAAAAAGATGGGTTAAAAAAAACAATTAAAAATCCAATAAATAGCACATTACAGCACATGATTGGTGATGCACAGGATCCCCTAACAACTTGATGGGTCACAGGATTGAAACTAACTTGTGTGTGGAGCAGGATCCTTTTTCCTTTGTGGAAAAGGGGTTGGGAAAAAACATTCATCCTCACAATTGCAAAGGTTTTTCTCTCCTTCTCTTGTAGCATAATATGAACTGTTTACTCTGAATCCTTCAGAATTAAAAACTTGCAGAGGTCAGTCTGACGACCTCATCTCACAGGGAAGGGAGGGCAGAGCATCCCACAGGCTGCACTTTGGTCTGTTTGTGATAAAACTCTGACATTTCGTGGGTGCTTAATAGGTACCTTCACTGCCCAGCAGTCTCTTATGAAGCCCTGTGTGGCTGAGGAAGCGCAGTGAGAAAACAAAAGTGGAAGAAGAGTGATTCAGGAGCTTGTCCAAGACCACAGAGGTTATTTGCGTCAGAACCAGGTTCAGCAGCTCTCCCAGCTTTCAGCCCAAGGCTCTGTTCAGATTTCCTCCCTGTACCCACTTTGATCTGTAAACTGAAGTCTCAGACTCTCATTTCTGCTGCTGTATCATCCTTCTTATCTCTACTTGCATGAGTGTGTTCAACTGGACAGAACAAGGTCCTGATGGGAATTTACTCCAAACGCTAGACTAGATTTGTTCATATGTCAAGAGATGGGGGCCAGGGTTGGCAAGGACTACCTTGGCTGGGCATGTCAGTATAATTTAGCAGGAATGTGCCTCATTTTAACGTGGACATATTAAACCACTGTGGCTCATCAAATATGATATTCTGCTTTGACCTTTGGCTTTTCCCCATTATAATTTTAATCATTTGGCTGGTTAATTACAGACTTTCCAACCTGTGGCCAAGGCGAAGGGTTATAAACATCCCCTCTTGGCCTGAGAATGGTTAGTGTGCTGTGAATGTGTGTGCTGTACTATCAGCACATGAACTGAGCCATGCTAATGTGCTTGTGCAAAGCTGGTATGGCAAAATCTTTGACATGACTGGTTGTTTGACATGTAGCTTCCTGCAAAGGCAGCATGCCACCATCCATACAAACATAGTGGGGTTTGTTTGGTTTTGGGTTTTTTTTGGGGGGGTGATAGTTGATTGGGTTCTTTTGTTGTTTGGGTTTTTTTTTTTACGCTAAGTACCTGACTTGGTCTTTCTTCAGCAAAAAAGCCCAGAAGAGTCATAAATCATGATACTTTATGGAATAAGTTCCTGCTTTTGGATCTTTATCTATAAGTTGGTAGCTTCAGAGAAGGGATAAGAGATAAAAGGCAGATGTTACATTAATCAGGTACAGCTTACTTGGTAGTTTTGCTCAATCATTCAGTTTCAACCGTTCATATTGCTCCAAGTTGAGGTATAGCAAGGCTAGGCTTCCTGATCAAGAAAGTTTCACCTCCAAAGGTTGAAAGGAAAACCTTTTGGATTAACTTCCCTAGATCTGGACCCAAATAAGGAAAATTTCTTGAAATCATAGAATAATTCAGCTTGTGAGGGATCTGTAAAGGTCACCTGATCCAACCTCCTCCCTCAAATCATGAGATCTTGCATACCATTTATGGTCAAAAATGTATCCTGAAAATGTATGTATCATGCATTTGGAGTATTTGTATATGACTTGGATTTGAATCTGTGATCCTGCCTACTCAATATGAATGTCCTTTTTTATGCATCTTCTCAGCACAGCTTGTATCAGTATAAGTTCATTTTTTTTGTGTAGAGTATGTACGGATGTGTACTGGCTAGTCAGGTTGTAAAGCCTGAGGGATTTACTGTGTTTATTTGCTAATAGTGAGCAGTACCTTGGACGAAGAATACAACACCATCAGCCTATTGGTGGCAACTAATCAGGCATTTTGGTGTCATGTCAAATAGGTCTGCTTAGGCTGTCTTCAGAGGTCGAGATTTTTAGGTGAAGATTGTCAAAGGAACAGTAGAAAAGCTCTGCAGTGGAGGAAACTTGGAATGGGTAATCTGTTGGTCTGGCCCCAGATGAAGTTGAAGAATAAATGAAAACTGAAGGGGCAAAGTAACATCCATTAACCAAAGGTGTTCAGAGGAGGATGGGATGGGCATTTGAAAAAGAAGAGCTACAAATTTCCTAAGAAAGAAAGAAAGTCATGTGGGCATGGAGAGGAGGGTGCAATCACGATACAAGGGTTAGTTAAGCAGCTGTGCTTTTTGGTGATTATGTGCATCAATCCCTAATGTTGATGCTTAAGAGGTCTATATTTCATCTGATCTGTCCCTGTGCTTAAAATTATGGGGAAGAATTACTGGTGGCTTGTCACTAGGAGATGGGGCCAGAGGGGAACATTAGAAGGGTGCGATTAGATTTCACAGACCCACACTGGTATGTCATACCAACCTCAATATCCTGGAAATACTTTGGGCCATAATTTGGTTTCAGTGGATGTGGGAAGTACATAAACGTTCACTCAAACCTTTTCTGCTCATTGGTGTACACCCTAGTGTATGTGACATTTGGGGTTATATGTTTCCCTCAGAGCTCCAGCTACTCACCTGTCCAAATGAAGAATTAATGTGACATGAACACAAGAGAGAATTGTGCATGAAAATAAATTAATGTCCCTCAAGCACTAATTTATTTATTAGTGCTACACAGTTTCTAGTCATGCACAGAGCCTAAACTAATTTATTCTACCCGCTTTTTCATATCTAACATTTCATGACAAAGACCACACTCTATTGCCAACATTGTAATACAAGAATTAATAAATATGCAAAGTTATCTGTTATTGCTCAGAGTCATGAGTAATGAACATCTTGTATATCACACTGTGATGGCTGTTCCTGTTTATCTGTCTTTGGCTGCTGTACTACTGAGATTATTTTCTGTTATCCTTGTTTTGTAATTTATATTTTTGCCTTGTTTTAGAAGCTCTCTCCTGTAATAACTGCTGTGCATGTCTCTTGATCTCAAATACAAGTTACAGTGCATTAAATCTGCTCATTACTTTAAAATGTTTTGCATAGATGCTTGGTAATAAAATGTATCTCATGCATTAGTAGAGAGCACATTTTTGTGCATTTGGATATTGAACAGCATGTTCAAAGCTGTGCAGAAAAAAAAACCAACCAAACAAAAAATGAACAGAGGAGGCTGGTAGTTGACTTGAGGAGCAATGTGATTTACCCAAGACTGTTTTTCTAGCTCCTGTCCAGTTGTAATCGGGTGAAAAATGTCCGTTACTTTTTGAGCTGATCCTTACAAGAACTAGTAAGCATAATGAACACCTCTTCCAAGCAAGATTTTGAATGTTCTCCTTAGGATCTTTGATTGGTCCCAAAGCCTGATTTCCAGAGCTGAAACTCTCTTAATGGTAAAGCTTCTTTCTAAACAACACAAACTTATTTTCTCAACATGATTTGAATCTCTTCTTCATCTTACTTGCAGAATTTTTCCAGAATATTTCAGAGGCTGCGTAGTTTTCTCAAATACTTTGTCAGTCTGTTTCTTCTCTCAACTGACAAAATAATATTTAGAGCAAAGCCTTGAAATCAGGCAGACTATTCAGTCTGTGCAGTCTATGTTATATAGGGACTGACTCCAAACAAGAAATTTTCGCATTCGGTTTCATTCTCATCTATATAGTCTGCTTTAGTTTGTCCTGGTCTTTTCATGCTTGCTTACTCCTTTCCTTTATTGCTACATATCTGAAAGCGACGTTGGTGAGATGATTCTTTAATTGCTTAGTAAATTTTGTAAATAGTAAATCTGTACATAAGGGGTTTTTTTAATCCTATAAGACACCTAAAAGCAGATCCTTTCATTTACAGCTAAAATCCTGCAAAATGAAATATGATAGTAAATAAGCAGAAAGATAGAAGTAAATAAGAATGCCTAAAGAACATATTAGCTCAGGAAGATGTAATACCTTCCTTACCTTTGAAACTGAATTGGGTCTCATCTCTGAAAGGATTCTCTTATGGCTCCTGGCTGCCAGAGCCTTTGGGGTACTGGGAAATGAATGGCTGTGGACTCCAGCAGAGGATTCAGGATTTGGGAGTGACTGGCTGTAAGGGGAGGGAGACACAAGCAGGTTGGTCTGAGGAGGCATTTCTGTATTATTTTGGAATTTTGTTTTTATTTTACATAACAGAATCAGATGCCAGGAACATGAATTTTGCCTGAAGGTCTCAGCAGCTTCTGTACTAACTGGTTGAGGTTTATCCAGTTTGCGTCTGTTTGGATAATGTCATCTTTAATAGTCAGGAATTTGAGCCAAACCTCTGGAGATGTTTTAAGCCAAAATTCCCAGGGGATGAGGAGGGAGGAAGGCAGCATGAGGATGTTTAACAGTGAGGAGTGGCCTCTAAGAGGGCACCCATCCACAGATGAACTGTGCTGCTAGCAGGAGTGCTGGGCATGCAGAGGTGTCTTGCTTGGCCAAAGCTGGAGGAGTCATGGTTTTCCTCTCGGTCAAACACTGCAAGTTATCACTGGCCGCACCACCAGTGCGAGGGCCGATGGGTGCCTCCATAGCCGGGGAGGCAGTACAGGCAGGCGAACTCAGGCTCGCCCCTTCCCAGCTGCTCCTTGCCCCGTTGTGCAGGCATGTCCTCTGCCTCCAGCACGGAAACCTCTGCTGCCTCGCTGGAGGCTTTAGGCAAGAAGGGAAATGCCGATTGGTATTAGGGGGGAAAAAAACCCATCAGCCAGGTGGCCCAGCTGTGGAACAGGAGCCCAGAGGCTGTGGAAACTCCATCCTTGGAGAGATTCAGCCGCTCCTGAATGCAGCCATGAGCAACCTGATTTAACCCTGAAAGCAGCTCTGCTTTGAGCAAGGGCTGGATCAGATGGCTGCTGGAGACCCCTTCCAACTTACATTATTCTGCATCTCTGTGACTTGGTGATCTCTGGCTGCCACTGGCCTGCCTCTCACTGCTTCCCGGCCACAGGCTTTCCTTCAGAGGAAAAAAGATTTTTGAGTCTGCTCCAGTCAGATGCCCAGCTCTTCCTAAGAAAAATGTCAGTATTTGGTCACTCTGCACAGTGCTGCTTCTTTTTTTTTTTGGTGGAAAATCTGTAATATTCCCTTCTCTGGATGTTTTACTTTTTTTGTCTTGCATCCATCATCTCTGCAGTTCTGCTCAAGGTGTCTGTTTGCTGACTGCTGGGTTGAGCCCACTTTGTTCTGCTGATCACTTTCCTGGGATGATGCTGTTGAAGGAGAGGTAGGATTGCTGGTATTGCTGAGTCCCACATCACCTGCCATGTGGTGAATGGGGCTGCATGGACCTCTCATTCCTTCTTGTGGCAGCATCTGTCACTGGTTTGAGACCCTTTGTAAGGAGAAGACGATCAAAGTCTGTAGGAATGCAAAAAGTTATGAGATGGTCACAGTTTTTCAAATGTCTTTAAATTTGAAAGTAAAAGAATGTGTTGGATTTTGTTAAAAATGAATTTCCAAAATAAGATGTTAGTGAATCTTCATTAAAAAGAAAACAATACATAAACCCTAAGAACTTTATGAAAGTGTAAATAAAACAGGATCACCAAGATCATGTGGTGTTTGCCATGGAGTACCAGCAGAGTTCAGAGGTGAAGCTGCTGAGCTATTTATTGAGTGTGCTGCATAACACAGTACTTTAGATGGTCCCAATGCAAAGGAATAATAAGCAGTGAAAGTGACACCACTTAAAAAAAAAAATTCAGATAGCATAATGTACTATACACCAATAAATCTGACCTCCATACCAGGCAAATTAGTGTTAGGGGAAAAAAAAAAACACAAAACCCCCAGACAAAAAAAGGAAAAAAAAACCCACAACAAAACCTCCACCCTAGAACAAATGTTAAAACTTATAGAAGCATTATTAGGCATATAGAGGAACAGCTAATATAGCTATTGTAAAAGAAGTCTTGTGTTGCAAATCTATTAGTTTGATGGAGTATGTTACTGAAACTCAGTTGATATATATTTATATATTCAATTTTTATGTCTATATTCAGGTCTTCCAAAAGCTTTTGACCAATGTTTCTCATTGAATGCTCTTTTAGAAACCAAAGCTTTCAATGGGCTAAAAGAGAAGGGCCTTTCCTGGCTTAATTACTGGTTAATGGACAGGAAACAAAGGGCTAGAACAAATTTGCAGCAGAGGGAAGGTATCCATGACACCCCACAGGGATACGTGGGGGGATCTGTGCTATCCTGCATGTTTGTTGGTGTTCTGGAAAAAAGATGAAAAGTGAGGTGGCAAAACTTGCTGATGAGAGAAAATTGTTCATCATAGTCAAATGGGACTCCAGCTGTGAGAGAGGAATCTTACACTAGTAAGTGACTAGGCAATAAAATAACAGAGGAAATTCAGTGTTGATAAAAGCCAGTTGAGCTTTCAGGGAAAAATAACCCTAAATATACATACATGCCAAATGTCTCTAAATTAGCTCTCACCACTACAGGAAGGAATCTGGGAATGATTTCAGCTAGTGCTCTGGAAACATCACTGTGGTACTCAGTCATGGTCAAAAAAGCGAAACAGGGTGGTAGGAAGTACTAGGAAAGGAGTAAGGAAATAAGCAGGAAACATGGTTATGCCACTATTCAAATTCACAGTGCACCTGCATCTTGAACAATATGTGCAACTTCGTAGTTGCTCCCTCTCAGGTTACAGAGGAAATGAAAATTAATAAAGAATGGCAGCAAGGGTGATGGGAAGCTTCCATGTAAGGGGAGACTAATTGGATTAGTTCCCTTTATCTGAAAAGATATGACAGAAGGCAGGTATTCTAGATATGATATAGTGAATGTCACGTAGGAGATGGGTAGGGAATATTATTCACTGTTTCTCAGAACACAGTAACAAGGGAATAGCAAATAAAATGCTCAAATATCAAGTTGAAAACAAAGGCAAGGAAGTATTTTTTTCCACACAACTCCCACTGCGTGTCTGCAGGATGCTATGGATGCCAGTAGCTTAGTTGGGTTCAATAAAGCTGTTACACATGCCAATGGAAGGAAAATCCAGGTAGGCTGTCATAAAGAGGAGACACAGCTGCTGGTTTCCATTTTGGAGGATATGGAAGCCTGTTTCAGTGCACACTCACCCTGTTATTGTCCTCTGTCCCATGCAAAGATTGGGGAAGATAACTATTATTACATTTTATAGTAAAAACTTGTTCTGGGCTTATTCAATCTGTTGAGGATCACACATTGCTACTACAAGAACAAGTTTTGTAATATCATAGGTCTAACCCCAAACACATAGAGTCAATGCAGTCTTACCACTGACTTCAAAGTCCTCTGCATTGGGGCCCCAGATGAAATCTCAGCTCTGCTACAAACTTTGTCAAAACTGACTGATTTCAACAGGGGCAGGATTTCACACAGGTTCCTAGTATTTTTAAAGTGTAGGAGGAATGCCTCTATTAATGTAGCCGAGTTTGAACTATGAGGTTTTTATGAGTTGGAGAGTAATAGATTGCACATTTGAAAGGAAATGGAAATGTATTTGCCAAAAGCTGAGATCATTGCAGATGCATTCTTCAGGATAGTTTCATGTCTTTCAGTCAGCTCAGTGTCAAGAATATTGTTTCACACATTCTTAGGTAATTAATGCTCCCCTAAACAAATTACAGCACTGACTGAGCAAATGTAGAACAGCTCTTCTGGACTCAAGTGTCTGCAAATGCATCTTTTTCAGCTGATTTCAGATGGAGAACTTTTAAAAGCTGATGCACCAAAATATTATGGGCCAAAGAGTGGTTAGTCTTCATTTAAGGTATGCTTAATATGCTATAAGTATACTTTCCCTTGACTTATTTTGACTTTACTGCTCTCTAGGATTAATTATGGCCTTCATGTATGCACGCAAATAAGTCGGGCTCGTGGGCTACCATCTTTTGTGTGTTAGCTGGCTGAGATACAGGAGGATATAGGATTATAACCACCTTTCCTAAGGCCAGCAGACAGCTTGGAAAGCACAGCTGTGAATGCTGCTCCCCATTGCGTGGAGCTGCTATTGCTGCGCTCCTGTTGAACACTGGAAAGATTTCAAAGATAGCTTTGTTTTGTGCTCAGTAGTAAGAAATGTCTTCAAGTCGTAATTTTGCCTTACACCTAAAGACAGTGAGCCGTGTTCATCTATGTTGTGAAACTGATCTATTTAGGAGAATTAATAAATCTTAGTTTGTAATTAAACCTACTTAAAGCCACTTTTACTATAAATAGTTTATCTGGGCTAGAAGCCATCTTCTGTTGTATGGCTGACAGGAGCAATGCAGGATAATAACACAAAAGAATGATAATTTTCCAGGTTTCATTGGCTTAAGTAATATCTTAAAATATTTTCTGTATAGAGATAAGAGTACCTGTTTAGTATAATTAACAGAGTTACAAGCAGCTAAACTGTACAAAAATAGATACTGGAACTCCGCGAAAACATGATACGTTTTCTACAGTGCCTGTAGCTTCTATAGTTCTAGATAAACTTGTAATCAGAGTCAGGCAGCTGTAACCATAGAAGTAATCAAAGTTAGAATGCTACACTGAACTGAATCATCAATACCTAACCTCTAGTTATGCCTCATCTTATGTCAGAAACACAAAGCCTTTACACTCTGAACTGCTGAAAAGATTTGTAAAAATGCCCTTGGATGCTTTAGTATAGTATTCAAGTCTTTCCTTTTTTCCCCTTTTCTATTATATAAGAAAACTCAAACTACAATTATTACAAAGCATACTTCCTAATGTTAGGTAACTGATTAAACAAACAATGTGGATCAAAGGAAGTTCAATAATTATGCATCTAAGTCTGCATCTAAGTTTTAAAAACCCCATGTTTTAAAATGATGAATTATTCACAACCCAAGATGAAATGGGGAATATTCCAACTTGTGCTTTTGAAGTGTCATCATATTAATCTAGGCCACTTTATGCACATCTATAGTCTTTTCATCTCTGGAGATCTCTGCAAGATGGTGGGTTCATGTCACTAAATTTCTGTTGGCAGAGAGTCAAGAAACAAGTATTTTAAAATTTACAGTTTATTACTATTGTGATTCAATTAATATTCAGGATTCCTAAAGGAGCTGTGAATGATACGATCTTTTTTCTTTTTCCATATTTTGTTGCTTCTGTGGTTTTCTTTTCTTCCCTCCAGTTATTTTATTTATGCATATGTTAGATGATTTTTTAATTAGTTACCCTCATCCTCAGATATTCATTTTACCCTTTTCTTCCCTGCCCTCACTCTCCACCACCCTAGTCAGGCAGCTTCAATGTAATTCTGTTATTTAGAATATGTATAATTCAACAGCTGGGTCCAAACTAAAAACTGACCACTTAAAAAGAAAACCAGTTGAGAGAAATCAGCTCCAGATGCAAGTCCCTATTTTTGTAAGATTAAAAAAAAAGTTAAAAAGAAGAAAGAAAAAAAAAAAAGGCTTGATTCCTGTGCTACAGATTAGTGTCTACTTTCAAATTTTGATGGTCCTTTTTTCAAGAATGAGGTCTGTTTTCATTCAAAATATTTAAAAGGACACCCTTCATGGCTTTGTTAGACTAGTCTCTTACCAAGCAAGTGCAAAAGTAACAATAAGCATTCATTTAAATGGGAGAGTCTCATTGTGCCTATACCATAACAAAATCTATGAATGACCTGTGGGCTTGCTAAATTTCAAAATGTAAAGAATATACAACACGAGGCTGGGGTTAGTGCACGCATGCTGATGCTGGGTGAGTAGGGTAAGATGGGAGCTAGGCTATATTGTGTATGGGGGGTGTGACCCACCCCTCAAACTGAGATCTGATCTGCCCCCAGTTCACAGCTCCTCTGGTCTAAGGAGCCTCTGGTTCATCTCAACCCCTCCACAAGCCCCTTCCTCCATACAGTCACAGTCTCCCTCTTCCTGGCACAGAAGAGGCTGTACCCTGAAGTTCATCCCAGTTTTTACTCCTACTCAGAGCTCCTCTCCTCTCGAAGTCAGGATTCCTCACATCCTTGGAGGCTCTACCCCTACCCCAGCACCTTTCCCACGAACACATTCACCTAGAGATCTTTAAGCTTTGGGTTTTCACATATTGACAATACCAAACACTGGTTTTTAAATTTTTTTTAAAGACAGGCATATACTAGATAACAGGGTACAATTTTACCAGGTTGGAAAAGAAGGCTATAGGTGGAATGCTGTAATAGGTTGGCCTTCCCATCTGGTGACCCCTCACCCCATTATGATTCCTGAATTCTTCATCACCCACCTCTCCCTCCCTTCTTTCCAGTGCTGTATTACAGATAAAACCTTCAGAGTTCCTTGATTTTTGCACAAGAATCCAACAGACTTTAATGAATATTATCTCATCCATAAACATTGCAGTATGATGTTATAATACGCTAATGACCTGCCTGCACAAATTGCTAATATGACCATCCACTGACAGTATAGTGTTCTGAGCTCAGCTGCTCCTTTCATTATAGGGAGGAAAGGAGCCTGCAGTACCAGTCATCTCCATCAACAGTAAAATAACATAAGAGCCTTAGAACTGCTCCCAGTAAATGAACTGTGTATAAAGAAATACTTTACAATTCAGATGTTTCCTGTGTACTTGTAAAAATGAAATGATCCTTTAATAATTCTCAATCAAAGTACTCATTAATGTCTTTCCTTCAAGTTCTTCATAAACGTTTCACAAGTATTTCAGTAATAGGATTTAATTTTCTGGCTAATAAAGATCATCTTAATAATTCTGTACATGAAGTAATGTTCTTGAGTGAGTTCCCTTGCTTGCTCTGAATATTTCTGTACAATCCAGACAGTTTTATGCTAGCTGAAGCATATATAATTTTTCCCTAGGGATGTAGTGGACTAAATTCTGTTTCCACAATGCAGGTCTTACTACTAGAAACTGTGATTGGCCTCAGAAGCACATGAGGCTCATGAAGGTGTTTCTTGCAAATCCCTTCCTCTCATTTCCATTGAAAGAACAAAGAATGGCCCCACGAAGGAGAAATGCCTCCTTGTCACTTTCCAAATGCGTAGCCATATGAAATAACTTTAAGGAGAGAGAATAAGTAGCTAAACCTGTTAAGTACTGAGGCTCCTTGGTACGAAACATGCCAGGAGACACCCTGAACCTAGAAAAAAGCATGTACTCCATTGGGTGCCCAAGGTTTACCAACTACTGATGAAGTTGGAAAGATGGACACAATGCTGCATTCTTGCTTAAAGGGAGATAGGTGAAAGGTAAGTTACCTGGCTTGCTAGTTCGTTCCTTTTTCCTGATTAGTTCAATCTTTGTTTCAATGGTATTGTGTTAATTACTTCTACTATAAGTAAAATGTCCTGAATGCATTGCAAAGAGACCCCAGCTCCAAAGATGATCACAGCAGCTTTGATGACAGAAGACAGATTTTCTTCTTAAATGTATGAGAATTGCAGCACCTGAACTCCACACTGTCTGCTGGACAGAAAGAAGGATTCGGCCTTATGGTTTGTAGGCCTGCATGGTATGGGTCTGCCCCTGCTGGAACGGTACCATGTGTGTGGTCTGCAGGGGAAGTGAGCATGTAGGTGGGTTACATAGTCATAGCAAACTACTTGCTGGAGTTATGTCAGATTGCTTGGATAGTCAAGTTAGGAAATTTTGTCTTGTCAAATAGTCCAGTTCTTGTCTATGCAGGTAGAGTTCAGTATTACATGGATCTGCAGGTTTTCTACAAATTGGACTCATCTGCATTTCTGTGCCAAGTTGTCTCATAAGACTTAGCTACTTCTTTGTGTGGGATGACTCATTCTATGAATTTAATAGTTTATAACTACATGTGTCTTTTGACTACAAGCCAGTCAACAAAATAACCCAAATCTACGCAAAACAATTGCAGGCTAAGAGCTCTATTCATTAGAGATGATCTATGAGTTTTTACATACTAAAGAATAAGGATGCAAATCTCTGCTTTACACATCCGTCTATTCATCTGAACTTTTGACAGGGGACAGCTTTTCTGGCTGTATGAAATTCTTAGAGACAACAAATTAAAAATATAATGTATACAGCTGTTAGGGACTGGGGTGAATAATGGCTCAAAAGACAGCAGCTTTTTGGAAGACAAAAGGAAGTGTGTCTTTCCCTGACCACTGCCTTTCTCTTGGATTATACATGTGGATTATATCTATGTGGATTATACATGTGGATTCTCTTGGATTATAAATCTCTGCTTTATGTGATTTATTAGACATTTACAAATGAAATCTCTGCTTCTGCATGACTCTAAATTAAATTAAATAGCTTCCTAACTACCTTTACTTAGGATACTATTCTCATTTGAAATCGTGCCAGTAATATAAATACAGGCATGCAAATTCATAGTATACATTTTTCCTTTATGTTTTGACTTCCTCCTTTTTCTAATAAAATAGTCATTACTATTTTGCCACCTGAAGTGCCAAGTGCATTTGCCTGTCGTTAATTTCTTCTCTTTTTGCATATCAAGACATGCTTGAGCAGAAGTCAAAAGCCATTTCAGACTTTGAAATAATATTTTACGTCCTTATGACTGTTTCCACCTGAAGAAGACAAAGTAATTTAAAAATGTGAATGGTTTCAAGCTCTGAAGGTTCTTCTAAGTGACATCTGAATCAATGTTCTCATATGGAAACCACAAAGCCAAGAATGTTGAATGACTTTCCTGGGGTACATGAAAATCTGTAACACATCTAGGAAGAAATATAAATGACAATTCTTCACTTACCTTGTTTGTGGAGTACCTACCACCTGACTTTCATTTTCTTCTTTGAGGTTTTTTTCAGTTACCACTGAAAAACTTTCTAGCACAGAATTTATTTGCATTTTCTGACTCTGTTATTGTACATAATTTGATTACTTCCAGCTGAGTAGATCAGCTGGGGGGATTCTTCTGTGCTTTAGGTTAAAACAACACGTAAACAAACGGAAGAAAAAAGATCTTTGCAAAAGTGAAAGATAAATAACTTCTGCAATAAGAACGGGTTATGTAACTTTTAGTTATTAACAGCAAAACATCCTTAAGACTGCTGTACCAGGAGAGTGGAGATAGCCCAGCTAAGTAGTTAAGTCTTCATGTGACATGCATATGTGTGTGTGTGACAAAACACAACTGAATAGTAACTTCCCTCATCCTCTTGTCTAGTTCTGGTTGTCCCAGTCTCTTGGTTCCTGGTGGACAGTTTGACCCTTTGATTCTTTTGTTCCCTATAGATGTACCCATAGTAAACTAAGTGTGCCATGAGCATTCCCAAGTACTTAAGCCAACTGTGATAGAATGGCTTACATCTGAGCTAGTAAATTACCTTTCCCCTCCAAAAAGGGGCAGCTGCACACAAACTGCCCATTGGAAAGGTGTGTGGTGTATAGAAGACGTTCCTGTGAATGCTTTAATTTCCTGGTATAGACATAACCCATGGAGGAGTGAGGTGAAATGCAAACTGGGCAATCCGAAGGATTGTTCAGTTTTCCTCAAAACACTGCTTATTTTTTTAACACATCAGCAAGAAGAATTCAAAGCTTTAGTAGATCTGAGGGAAAAATATGCATGGAGTACTTGAAGGATATATACAGCTTTCATCAAGCTATAGAAGGTTCACAGGATCCAACCTGAACTGACGCCATGCCATGACTACAGAGAAAGATGTGTTGGGTCATCTGATAGTCCATTCTACCTTTTACTTATGATTCTGCAAATGATGCAGGCTTTCAAAGGTATGCAGTGCTACATAGCAGACTATTTTTAATGCACAGCAATCTATTTCAGGTAGCTGTGAGCTCTGAAATAGGACTGAGAATGAGGCTGTCAGTGAGACTGTGATCTTCATCTGGCTGATTGCCACACTGAGTCATGAGATGTGCTGCCGTGAACTCAAATCAGTTTTATATGCACAAAATCTATTTTAAAAGACCATCAACTAGGAGAGCACTTGGGAAGCTTCCCTTCCTAGGAAATGTTAGATGGCCTTAGAAACTCAGCTTGTTCCCTGTGCATGCACAATATTATTTAATTGTGTGCTCACATTTTTTTTCTCCCCCTCACAGGAGGACCACTTCCTCATGCTTTGCATAGTATGAGCACTGATCTCTTAAGCAACTATTCTATTATTTCCCTTTTGTCCCTGTTCTGTAGGGTCTGTTGTTCAAGCCCATATAAGAAGACTAACAAATTAATTTCCATATGGAAAACTTCAAAGTTTTCAGTGACTTGGCTTCTCATGGAAATTTTTAATTTCCCTTGAAAGTGATGGCAAAAGTTTTCAGCAACTCAAGGGAAAATAAGTCCATTTCACAGGCAAGTTCAGTGCCTTGTTGCCCTCCAGTTTGGGCTCACCTGCCTCCTGAAAGTTGAGAAAATTTGATGCCCTGGTGGGGTCTTTGACCAGGACTTCCCAGTTTGGCAGCTGAGGTGGCAGGCACGTCATCAGGAAACCAGCCAGCCATGGGACCTGGTAGATCTTGAACAAAAACGTACTTTGAATGATTAACTTTTTTTTTTTTTTTTTAAGAGAGAGTGTATTGGGTTTGCATGGCAAGGTTTTGGTAGCGGGGGGGCTACAGGGGTGGCTTTCTGTGAGAAGCTGCTAGAAGCTTCCCCTATGTCCAATAGAGCCAAAGCCAGCTGGCTCCAAGAAGGACCCACCACTGGCCAAGGCCGAGCCCATCGGCGACAGTGGCAGCGCCTCTGTGATAACATATTTAAGATGGGAAAAAAGTTGCCGCGCAACAGCAATTGCAGCTGGAGAGAAACAACCCTGCAGACACCA
>VYZW01060485.1:3411-14178 GCA_013401315.1 Balaeniceps rex
TAAAAGGGTCTGTTTACTTTTGTTGAACACTAATTAGTATCTTCACTATGTTATAACCTAAAAGCCATATTCTACATAGACAAGGCAAAAAAGTGACTTTTGTCAGAGGTAGCTACATTATATTAGGATTTTACAACAGAGCTGTGCTCTTCCTTCCCCACTAGTTCAAATTCTTTAGGGTTTTCAGTGTGACTACTACAACCATTGAAATATAACAGAGAAACAGATTGATCAAATACAGGGAGCCAAGTGAATATAGAAGATGCAATGGCTCTTACTCTGTAACAAAAATGAGAATTGAAAACGAGAATTTTAGTTACTGAATGCCTCAAACATTTACTGCTGCTGTCAAGAGCCCTCTCCAGCGGGAATCCCATAGGAGCCAATTCTGCGCATAGGACTCCACATCTGAGATCAGGCAGTTCACCCAGCACTGTTAGCTGCTCTTCTTTTTGGATGTGGTGTGGTCTGATTTTTCAAAACTCAGCAAAAAGTAATAATATTCTCCACAGGAAAGGGGAACCTCAGCCTTCAAAATGCTTAAATAAACTCAGGATATTCTCATAGTCATGAGATTTTGATCCCTCCTTTGCTTTCCAGTATAACAGAACATCAGTCAAAGGTTTTCAGAGGCTGTTCAAGCCTTTAGATAATTGGTGGCTTCAGGAATTTTAAGAGAGCTTAGCACTAACTACTGCTCTGAAGGCATACAATGCATAAGAGGTTTCAATCTGCTGGGCACTGTTTTGTCTTCATCTGCTTATGGATTTACCCATCTCTATTATACCCATTCACAAACCTGAATTTCAGAGGTGACCCCATTTGTGGCCATCTTTGTGACTCCCTCTGGCTACAGACAGAAGATATTGGTCTGAAAGAAGCTGGTCATGTTTCCAAGACTGCTAAAATTGCTCCCCAGATCAAAAGACTCAGCTACCAAGAGTTTTGGTTGCCCGAAAGGGACCAGCTCAGAGTGGGTGGCCACTTGGTAGAACTGATCAAAAAGTAAAACCATTGTGATTTATTTTTTCCATTTTAGTATGTGTATATATGTCCATTCTAGAAGAGTGCCTATATTATTGAAGAGTTTGAGAATTTTTCTTGTATTATTTGTGGAACCAGAGCATTCAGTATCTTCAGATATTGGACAACAGCCCAATTCCCCAAAGTTTCACTACAAGAGACCCTTTGCCTGAGAACTCATTACAAAGTTTAATATTAGTTGCTCAGTGCTCTTACTCAGAGGTGTCAGTCATTCAGCTGAGGTGTAGACACAATTCCCAATGGCAGAGGTAACTAATTACAGCTCTCTCCCCCCTCTCACCTCCAAACTGTCTGAAGTGAAGCAAGAACAGCCCACAAGCAAACTCACATTTGCCCACCTATCTACCCGGTGGGTGGGCTTCCACACACTATGTGATATTCTACTTGCCCATGCCAATGGTGAAAACCTACATGTTTTTGCAGACAGCAATCAGCCAATAATCCATATTCTCCTTTTAGTTCCTTTGGATGAGTTCAACTTGTTAGAAAAGGGCTTTTGGCTTTGATAAGCAGAGGAAATGGAAAAGCCCAGCTCTGCCTTTATCTGAGACTCGCTTGTCTCAATCTGCGGTAGGTTTGAAACTAGTGAGTTGTTTTGGATAGCAGAGTGCTTGGCTTTTTCAGCTATGGCAGGTTTAGACTCAACTTGAGGGGGATTCAAGATGAGAACAGCTAGTAGAAATGAATGGTTAGATAAAGAGCTTTTTCTGGAGAGTTTCCAATACTGCCACCTATGCAAACTGAACTCTGGCACAAAATTTGGAAAAATAGTTGGCTTGGATTTGTCATATGTTTCCTCAGTACTGTGGGAAGCCTACAACTATAGCAAGTATTATAATAATCTCTGCTTTAAATATAGCATCTAGCCCAGCTTAGTTTTGTCTACATTGATAAACAACAGCTCAAAATGTATGCTTATACACCAACTTTGACAAGGACATCCGTGTTAGATGTAAAGGATCCTATGTCATAGCATACACATGCTAATGAGGAATACTAGCACCAACACTCAGCTGGCATCCCTATCACAGTCAGCAGCTCCCAAAGGTAACAAAGTTATGACATACATTAGCCAATAGACCTCTCCACTTCTCATGTCTTCCCAGATAAATTAAGTCATTTTGCCTATTGAGCCTGATGCTCAAGTTGTTGCATTTTCTTAAGAACCATTGCTACATCTAACACTGTTTCTGTTCATTTTTCCCCCATATATGCATCCTCGTGCAGCCTCCTTTTAGGAGATCCTCTTCAAAAAACAGTTGGCAATATGGGAAGCAGCTTATTCCTTACCCAGTCAGAGCAGGGGGCTTACTTGATAAACATCATACCAACTAGTTTCTGGTTTGATCTTTTTTGGCAGTTCCAGTGTTTTCTCAAGCAGAGGCTGCTTCATGCAATGTATCCATATAACACTGACATTAAGGGATGAGTGATAACCTGCCTACTATAAGAAAGAGATAGACGTTGTCCCCTTTGCTGCTTTGAACATCTTCTCCATAGTGTCCTGTGACCATGACCTTTGTTACTTTAAGATAAAAGCTACAGTAATACAACAGAAATTTTCAAGGTAACTTAAAAGAACTAAAAGGGCCCACATTGGGAATGGGACGTATGGCTCTTCTGGGCTCTAATAAAACCAAGCTTTTTAAAGTAGCATAAAACACACATCTGCTTTTCCCATGGAAACAACAACAGAATAGGTAGTTACATGAATAAGTAAGTGAATAAGTGCGGTCTGCATGACAGCATGGATGAATGGAAATGATATTTGAAAAGGGCACTGAAGTGTTCAAACACAGCATTAAAGAGCAATATTGCTGTGCTGCCACTGCTGGACCACCACTGTGGCCTGAAGATGAGCTGGAGAGAGAATAAAGGCATCTTCCCCTCAACACTCTGAATATAAGCATGATCAATATTATTTTATTAAGAGACTAGCCTGGGAACTATGGGAAATTAAAAATGCCTATAACAGAGGCACAGTTTCCATCTCTTAAACCACACATTTCAAGATACATGTTTAAAATAGACAGTTCCTACCCACACAAACCTAGCTCCAGAGTTAGATGAGTTTGAGACACAGGGGAAGTTGGAGGTTTGCAGTTCAGTCCACTATAACTTAGGATATGTATCTAAGTGGATTTTAAGAAAGCAGGATACTATTTATACAAAGAGGTTTGGTTTAAACACTCCCTCCCCAAGTTTAAATGTGAAGAACTGAATGCCAGCTTAGACTAACAGCTCTTTGTATTGCACTGGTAGCATAAAAGGGATCTATTCAATAATCTTTCCCAGAATCATGCAGAAAGACTTAATACATCATTAAACCTCAAAAGGTTCCTGATTTCAACATGTGCATGATAGTAATATATTGATAAATTAAGACTTTTACCAATTATTTTAATTTTCCCTGAAAATGCACTGTGAAAGTGATTACACATTACAAAATGTTCCCATCACCTTTTCAACAGCACAGTCATAGCCAACATTTTTATCCATACTATGTTTGAATATGCAGAGTGAGGCTCTCTAGTAGATTCTGGTCACTTTGTGCTGCTCTGGCACTACAGGACTGTTAACAGCACCGTTATAGCACCTCTTCATTAGTGGAGAAAACAGCCAAAATACACTAGTAAACTCCTTGCTAAGATTACATTAAAAATACCAAACTTTGCTGAATAATGAGAAAATATGCATGATTAGTAGAAAAAGCAATCAAGATGAATTATTAGACAGGTAATTGAATCAACTACAGAACTGTTCTGGTTCTAGACAAATCAATAATTATTTATCCACAATAGAAAAAATAATAGAATAAACTTCTGGAGGTTAGCGGTTGGGCAACTATGATTTCTACTACAGCATCTGACTAAAAGGTTATATTTCTGTAAGCACCTTGATTTAGGACCCTAAGCCTCATTTTTCTAGACTGTATTAGGCACCTGAAGGCAGGGGCAGACACCTAAACCTTAAAGATTCTGGGGCACAGGACCAAGTTAAGAGCTACTCTAGGCACTTAAAGATGCAGGCTGACACCGATTTTAAAAAGGCAACTTTTTGTTTTAAAACCACTATCTTACTGGAAGTACATGTAAGATTTTTAAAGGATCTCAGTGACTTGGAGAACTAAGTGATTCTTAGTACATCCAATGTATTTTAGTTTGTGTTTTGCATGCATAAAGAAAGAGACAGTTCATTTAGCTAATCAGAATTTTGTGGTTTTCATCAAAAGAACAAGATTACTTTTGAATTCCCCATCTGATCTAGTTTAAGCTTCAGGGAATTATAGCCATGTAGTTGTAGCTAAAAAAACCCCTTTACTCTAAATATGGTGTACAGCTTGTATAACTTGAAAACTCCACTTACAAACTCAATCCCTATCAGAATTTAGCATACCAATACCCCAAAAAAACCTCCAGACAGAAGACAGAATGAGCCCCACATGCATAGCACTGCCTACATGCAGAGACCGGGCATGATGCTACAGAGGTGGGAGCTGGAGAATCTGCAGCTTGTCTTCTTCCCCACTGAAGGTACAGATAGAGCTGTACAATTCCACATATCCAGCTGCATCCTTTCCTAAGTAAGGACAAACACAAGATAACAAAACCTGATCAATTCTCAGCTAACCAGACCTTTCAGCTGCTCACAACCAATATCTTGCAGCACCCCAAGTGCATTACAGCAAATGCAGAACATGAGTGGAAATAACATCTGTAACACCTACAGCAAAAGAAACCAAGACCATTTCCATTTACTGGCTCCTGCTTCACCCTCCAGTATGAGCTGGCTATTCATCTCATATGTTACTGGTCATCAGGATTCACAGATATTTTATAGCTCCTTAAGTCGTAAAAAGCTCAGTACAAGGTGAAACGGGTAAAGGATTTATCAACTGCTTATATGGTAACCTTTCATCAGCCTCTCAGCTTCACAGCTATTTGTATATATAATATATATATGTGCATATAGTTGGCTTGCAGCAAAATAGGTCATGTTCAGTAAAAGGCACGTTCTGAAATAGTTTTTGCCAAGTCAGCTTTTACATAGATTTACACCCAAGATATAGTTCCCTTACTACTGTTCACTTTGAATAGGATCTCAGTGAGGGGACAATCCTGTTGGTTATAGATGGTGACCTCTATACTTCACTGCCTGAGGGTTTTAAAAAGAGTGCTCAGCTAGATGGGAGAGAGGAGCACCACCACACCACCTGCCTTCTCTGGTCAGAGACAGCAGGGGATACAACACAGGCCATATTGAAACTCCTTAAATTCCATTAAAGTTATTGTCTGACAAAAAGACCAGCCTCAACGTTGATGGACAAGACCAACTCCAGCCCTATACACTACCAGAGGGACAGGGTGTTGAAACTCCCAATTCCCCTTGACATCTTCTGCAGGTTTCACAGTGTCACTTATCTTTCCAGACCTCATTCCCCATCTGAGCACAGCCAGGTACATGGTGCACAGGAAAGGGCAAGGTCCAAGATTCTGGCTGTGTCCTGCGCCAGTTGGTCAGACGGGGAGTGGTGGCAGAGGTTCCCCCCTTGGGCATCCATGCAAATGCAGCCACCTCACTGTCTGCAGCACAGAGAGGAAATGACTGGAGCGTCCAGACTGAGACAAGGGGCATTTCTGCCTGGTCTACAGTGGCAGTGCTTTCACAGGAGTCAATTATTCAGCCTGTGTATTTAAAGACTCAGTAAATAACTACTCGGGATGGTTTTTTCAAACATACTAATGATATTTTCATCAAAAGACCCTTTTTACAGAAATAGACGAAGGAGAAAAATATTTATTCAGAGTGTGTTTCATGGAAGCTCCATTGGCTGGAGTTTTATGGTAAATGATTACAGTGTTCTGGGGACAAACAGACCTGGTGGGCCAGACTTATTTCTGCTCTTGAACTAGCACAGGTGCAAGTGAGTGCAAGAGAAATAGCTTGTATCTTGTCTACAGAGCCTCCACTGAGGGAGAAGGGATTTTTCCCTCCAGTCTGCTTTAGAATAGCCCTTTAGTGCACAGGTCCACTGGAGCGTAACATTGTCCCCATCATCATGTCTCTTCCTTCTCCATCTCTTACTGAAGCTTGCCAAAGAGATGGACAGATTGGGAAGCAGTAGGTTTACCCCCACACCCTTCAGGCTTTCTGGGCTGTTCAGTCATATACTTATTCAGCACCCCTTTTGGAAGAACAATTTGCAGAAGATCGTGTAGACACATCTGCCTCCAGTCTTCTGGTTACATATTCTAGTCCCCAACAGAAGTACCTCTTACCAGCATGACCAAGAAAAAGAATTTCAAAAAAAGGATGAGAATAAGGTTTTTCTAAGCACTAGTAGGCCATAACCTTTCTTCTCATCTACAGAAGGGTTCATCCCTAATTACTATTCCTATCTTTGGGCAGGAATTTTGGGTGGTCTCTCTTTTAAGAGCACTTTGGAAATTTCCTCTTAGCTCTGCAGTCAGCTGCTCTTAAGTCTGTCTGCAACAGCATACAATGGGAAACAGCATGAAAGGATAGATCCAGTCAGGCTAGTGCTCAGAAAACTGTTCATACCGGGATCTTTCTCACAATTGCTCAGACAGCTTGGAATATTATTATTCTTCAGTGACTCATATGATGGCATACTGTCAGTAGGGCTGTGGCCTTTTGTACAGAGCCACAAGTCCATGTTGTGCCGCTGTCCAAAGCAGGGAGAGATGCCACAGCTGTGCCACATCTAATAAGCAAGCAGAGACATGCTGCCAGTTGTGCAAAAAGGGACATTGGAACTAGCCAGCAACTCAATCTGTTCTCAGGAAGATATGCAAACAGCCTGATATTTGCAACAACGTCTGAAGGCTGCAGAAACGGAAGGAATCCCTTCCCAACCCCAATGCGACATTTTTTGCAGACCCAAACATCTCAATTTTGAGCTGTGCTTTAGGATTGGAGGCAAGACTCCTGCATTGTAATCCCCTATAAAGTAGGGGCTCCAAGGAAGTCAGATGCCTATAGAAGTTTGTATGCACTGGAGCTCACGTGCTGCTTGTGACCCATTCATTTTGGAATGGGGATGCATGTTTAACCACCTGCAATTCCCTTTGTTACTCCAAGGACAGAAGTGCTCTCCTTCACTGCGACTCAGTCCAAGTGGGTCACCTTATTCAGTGATGAGCACCGCGTCCTGTAATAAGCCACAGAAGTCCCACCAAGGAGGAATACTGGCTCAAGGAAACATAACACGGGGCTGGCTTCATGGTTTGGCTGATCACACATGGCTGAGTGCTCAGAGCTTGGTAAGATGCATGACTTTACAATGGAGGACATGATATGTTTATATCATGCAGATATCCCAGCACTTGTGGATTAAAGTTGCAAGCATGGCAAGATTTCTCTGCTTTGCAAGTGTCCAACAACAGCAATACACCATGAAAGCCCCTCCCAGCTGACCTTTTCAGGTGGATTTAGGCACAAAGATGCCTCCAAATTTTCCATAACAAATTGATACTTTTCCAACTAGATGCAGCAGTGTCCTGAAATCACTTATGCCAGTAACAAATACCAGCCACAAAACCCACAGAAGCCAGCAGGCCTCAGTTCACCCTACTTATTACATGACATGATCTTTATAATAGATTCATGAGTATATCATAGCTGACCTGAAGTAAGCTACTGTACAATGAGCACCTTGTTTCTTCAGCTCATTCTTTATGGGTCAGATTCAGCCTCACTACATCCAAGTGGGAAACCCTCTGACTACTTGACTTGGTTTGATCCTGTTATATGTAAGAAGTTGGGTTTTGTACTTGGAAGTTGCAAGGGGAGGAGACACACACATTCAGGTGACAGACAAACAAATAACAGATCCTTATAAACTAGATGAAGATGGAAGAGTTACTATTGACTGTTTCATGCACTACAAAACCTGTTAAAGGAATTGAACATGAGGTAGCCTTCACTCCCACGTGGAATGAAACACTCTGCCATGTGGTTTTTGCATTTACAAACTTGCCTGGATTAACACATTAAGTGGAGTTAGCCTTCCTTGGGGAAACAATGCAAATCTGCTCAGAAAAGCATTTCTGAGAAACATAGACAAACAGTGGGCCAAAGTCTCTGCTGGCCCAACTCCACTGAAATCAGAGTAGCAGCAGATAATTCAGCCATACATTCTTCAAGAATTACAGCTCAAAAATCTCTCCCAGAGGAGAACAAAGAACAAAGAGAAACATTCTCCTTAAAAAGAAATTAGATAAATTGATTTTATCAGAGATAGAAACATTCAACTCCTACTTCTCTATATAAAGAGTTTCCCAAATGACCACCACTTCAGACTATGAAACCTCTGAACTTCAGAGTAACTAGGAAAGAGAAACAAACAGAAATGGAAGGGAGGTGCTGTTAAGGGGAAAGTAATTTATTGTTTTCCTCAAAGCTAATGTTTCTTTTTAGGAGACCAAAGTGATCATTGCTTCATTCAGCTTAAACAAAGGACAGTAAGTAAAGTTCCATTAAGAAATTGCTTAACACACACAAATTGGCATGACTAGATAATTGCAAGAAACAAAATACTTCAAAATTAGTGCTGCCATTTAGGACACAACACCCTTAGTCAAAGTACAAATGACCATGTCAGTCCCGCTAGTCTCTTTTGATACAAATCAAAAAGGGGGGCATGAATTCATCTCCCCTGCTCCAGCAGACAAAATGGTGTCATTCCCAGACAGGGAAGCAGGACACTCCCGTCACTACCATAAGCATTTCCAATGGTTGGCTCATACCTCAAATGGCTGATACCACAATATTGTAGCTAATCTACTCTTCTGTAATGAAGTCATGACATATCTCCTAGAGGAGAAAGTGCATAATGTTCAACCAGGTAAGATTCCCCCAAGACCTGTAAGCTACTCATGTCCCTTTCAAGTCCACTGGAGCAAGTGTTCACAGCATCTACTAGAAGCCAACCTGCCATTTCCCTAATGAAAAAGGAGGGGTGAGAAATAGGAAATATTCCAGCACCATGTCCTTCCTCTGTCCACATAGGGCTTGTATGCTCCCAACCCAGTATCCGCAAAACATCCAGCACCCTCTGAAAACATTCTTTACATTAAAGAAAGTTAATATCTTACCATTAGTACACTGCTAAGAGTTGCTAGTAGCAATGAGAAGAATTAGGATGCTTTATTATGTCTAAGACTGCTAAAAGATATATTGAAGTTCAGTTAATTCTTATGTCTGCTGTCCCACCAGTATCCAGAATATTCCTTCCCTGGCGCAACCCACCAGATGTGCTCAAACTGTGCATTGCTCCCACTTGAACAGCATCACACCTGCCCTTTGTGAGATATTTAACAGAGCAGAGAATGTATCTGAGGCTTTAGGTGTCCTGGGGTATCCCAGTTTCCAAGCTGCACAATAGCTTCTGGCTGTAGCCATCTGCAATGCTGTAGCCTCAAGGTTTTGCTGGAAGACCCATGGATTATGACACCTTGTTCTTCAAATCTGTGATATCTTTCAAAGGAAAGGGCTCCAGACACAGATGCAACTGGAAACAGAACGTCATCACAGGGAAGAAACGTAGACTGATAATATCCAAGCCAAATGGTTTGAGCTAATTTCAATCTAAATTAGTTCTGAATCTTTTGGTGCCTTTCAAAAGCTTTTGCAACACTAACCTAAGGTTTTGGTACTGATGGGGGTTCTTTTTACTACAGTTTTTTCAGTGCCCAAATTCAGTTCCAGTTAGGATATTACACTTCTGAAAATCCCCCTTCCTTCAAGATGCTGCAAATTAGTTACTCCAGAAAACTGCAGACATCTAAAAATGTAGGTTTCATCAGCTTTAGCAGTAGCTGAGCACTGCAAGAGATAGTGGAACTTGCCTTTCTGTGGGTCCAAGCACCTGACACCCACACCACAGAGCAACTTTTGCCTCTGCCTCCATATTTGATGGGAAAGATTTCCCTTTACTCTGTATTTTTTTTTTCTTCACAGAATCCCTGCCATAGAAAATGAGAACAGTCTCACAGTGCTTATCAAGTTTTTATATAGACACATGACGGAACTCAAACAGTTCCCAACACCCACTACTCATTGTATTATCCTCCGTCTTCTGATTTAATGGTCATTTGTAACAACTCAATCAGCTCATACTGAGACACATGCACTATTTCTCACTTTATTCAACAGTTCTTGTGAGGTGAGAAAGAAGTTTGACATGGCAAGATATCCACTCATCAGTCCTTGCACTGTCAAGTGTTATGTGGGGTTTCATTATACACCTTGGAGGTAATTAGAATTGGAGATTTGATTAATTTGCCAAATATTACCTACATAAGCAGTTCAGTCACTTTTTTTTGAAAATTGTTCCTAAGCTCACATGTTTTTTCCATCAACAGATACTTGAAGAGCAAGTAGGGCAATCTATTCTGCTGGAATTACGAAGCAAAAATAGTTTTATTTGTACCTAAGATGAGGGAGGGAAGAGGTATTAAAATGAACCAATTGTTCTTATGGGTTAAGATTTTTACTAAGTATGTTTGCTCACATCCCAGTTGTGGGAAACAACTATTTGCCTCTTCTAGCGAGCAGTGAATTTCCAGCAATAGAAGCTAAAAGAAGTGGATGAATTCAAGCTAAGCCATCACTCCCCAAAGCTGTTTTTGCTCTACATATATGCAGATTCCTTGAGGGAGTCTCTCACCCCACAATACTCATCTCTGCAATGTATCCAAT
>VYZW01060488.1:0-40890 GCA_013401315.1 Balaeniceps rex
AGTGGGAGGGGCGGGGACGTCAATCGCGCGCCAACTTCAAACGCGGGGCCGCGGCGTCAGCCTGTGCGCGCCTGTGCGTGCGTCGGTGCGTCACGCGTTGCTGAGGGTGGGCGGGAGGCGGCGGTGGGAGGTTGCACCGCGCTCCTCCCCTCCCCTCCCGCGCCCCTCGGAGGAGCCTGTCCGGGCTCTGCCGCTCGGTCTCACGGCGTGGCAGGCAGCGCGGCGGCGGCGCCGCGTGGGAGGCGTCCGGGCAGAGCTGGCGGGTGCGTTGGGAGCCCCGTGGGGCTGCTGCTGCTCTGCCTCCCCCTTGCTCTGTCGTTGGCACCCCGAGCCCGACACCCGCAGACACCCCCGCCCGTGGCTCTGCATGCCTCTCCTAAGCTTCGCATAAGCTAAAACTCCCCCTTTCACCTAAGCCAAACTTTCAGGCCCACCAGAGCAGGAGCTTGTGAGGAGGTATAGGGCCCCAGTGAAAGTCCACATTGAAATCTGTGCCTTCCTCTGTGCTGAGGAGGGGTTTGCTGCTTAGAAGACCAAAGCTGCTCTTAAGCTGGAAGAGGCGTTAATACTGTCATGAATTAATCACTAGGAAAGTTGTAGGGCAGTTTTATAAATACCAACAAATTACTGGAATTAGATGGTATTTGCCTGGTGGTTTCAAAGGACCTTGGGCTTGCGGAGCTCGTAAGTGAGTGGGACAAACTGCTCAAGTTAGCTTCAGCACTGCAGGGATGGTGAATGTGGTGCCAGGCATTTAGTACGGAGCTTCTAGAGAAGTAACAAAGTTGGGGCCTGCCCATCAGAAGTTAGATGCCGCAGTGTTTTCTGTCCACAACTTTCCCACTCCACCCCCAAAAGGTAGAAACAGCCATGACATCCATAGCGAGATGTGTGAATTTATATGAGAAAGCACGGGGGCTCGCATGTCTTCCATTTTTTGCAGTTTCCTGTGTTGCTGAATCTTCTGGGTTTAACGTACTTTCTCATCTCCAGTAGCGTTGCACACCCGTAGCTGATTGACAAGCAAACTGAGAGGAGGGGAGAATTCTGTGAGTGCACGCTGCATCCTCTTTGTATTTTCTTACCATAAAAACATGTGAAATGGAGCTAGAGTAATGGGTTAAAATATTAATAGTTCAAAAATAAGATGCATTGGAAGGAAGCTGCATTTTTTGCTCCTTTTACTCACCTATCAACCCCTGGAGGACAATAAGGCCAGGAGTTCAGAGAGAAGACTAAATATAAGGAAACCTCAACACAAACCCATGCTAGTAGGACTAAAGAGTTATAAAGCTGTTACAGTTGAAACTGGTATTAAAAATCTTGCCCCAAATTTTTCCCTCTTGAGATGACACTGCAGGGAAGAGTAAAGCTGTTCAACAGCCTAGGCTTTACCCCAACCTGCTTAGCAAGTGACAAAACCATCAGACAAACCTAGCATACATTAACATGTGTAAACTGTGCCATTAAATCCTAGTCTGAATAATGCTTATGTCTTGTTGAGCTGTATGGTGGAGAGGAGAAGGGTCTGCCAGGCTGCTGCTCTGTGAGCAGGGAGTTTGGCTGAGAGGTGGTGGCGAGTGAGAAGATCAGGTCCTGACCCTGCTTTACGGGTTTCTCCTGCCTAAACTCTCCCAGTCCTTGCAAAGCAGCAGAGCACCAGTGGCAGTGCCATGGGCTGCGTTGTGAGCACTGATACTCCTTTCGGGGCTGTTGACAACCGGGACCAAGTTCCCTTCTGAGAATTATGACACCAGGCTGAGTCCATTCATTCGTTACAGCGGGGGAACTGTCGCTTACCGAGCGGCCAGAGGGGACAAGCTGTGTTGAGTCACGAGGATGTAGCTCTGTTTGGCTGAAGGAGAAAAAGATTAGTTACAAAGCAATGGCAAAAAGTGACCATTAATTATGAGAGGTGGCAGGGTGTAGCCCACAACCATGACCTCTGGGGTCTTCATTACATGAGAAATTTGAATCATAGAAACAGAATATCCTGAGCTGGAAGGAACCCACAAGGATCTTCGAGTCCAACTCCTGTTGGACTACCAAAAGCTTTGCTAAAATCCGAAAAAAACCACATCCATTGCCTTTCCTTCGTCCACTAGACAGGTTGGTGTAAAAGGAAATTAAGTCAGTATGGCATGAAGAATCTGCTAAGAACATTTCTGGGGAAATGAGATTCTGTAGTGTGAATTTTTTAAAAATAATTTACATTTGTTCTAAGCTGTCAACCCATCAGTTTTCATGCTGTAATTTTTGGGAGAATGACGTATCTTTTGTGTGTAGCCATGAATCCTGCTTTAAGCTCAAAACTTAGTTCAGGCACGAATCAAAATGGAGAGGAGCACTGGCTATATGTAAAATTGCTTCTTACGCTCCTTTAAATACTCACCCAGGGCTGGGAGTAAATGAGTGCTAATGATCCCTCTGCCTTTTGTTTGTAGCCATGCTATGACAAATGGTCCTTGTCTTTTGTAGTAGGAATGCTGAGGAAACAGAAGTTGTTCTGGCAAACAACTCCTGCCAGAAGGGTCAGACCGTCTACTGGCATGTGCTGGGGGTCTGACCTGTTGATTTTGGGTTTCTCGCTTGGAGGTGCTTTTGAGCTGATTTGCAGAGGATTCAAGCCCCCAGCTTCAGTCCTAATTGTGGGTGCTCCTGAAAATCAGCCTCCAACCCTGTCCAAATTAGACACCCAGAGGCAGATGCTCCTTCTAGAAAGGTTGTCTGAGTGAGGCCTTTCCCAGAGACGCCTTGTCCATGAGCAGAATGGCAAGAACTGAAGCTGAGGAGCTCCTGACCGCCTTGCCGAGGCCTTGCTGCCCTCGTTCCCTGTTCCTCCTAGCTCTGTGCTTCCATCACCCTCACGCTGTACAAGCACTCAGGAGTCACCACCCCTCTCCTCACTCAGCTCTAAGGAAGACAGTAGTCAAGTTTGAGAGCCAGCATTAAATTAAGTTTTGGAGACTCCCTGGAGCACGCTTTGGTCTCTGTATGAAATGAGGCCCCAGCTGTCACCATAGGAGTGGTCCTTGGAGAACAAGCCCATATATATGTGCCTGACAGCCCTGTGAGGAACTTGTCAATGATCATGAGGAGGTTGTTGCTTTGCTGTGATTCAACGCAGACTACTTAGCTGTTCAAATCATTTCCAAGTGGCCTAGTGAATGCCTTGGAAACATGATTTCATACAAGCCTGGCATAAGGTGGGAGGTCCAACTTTGAGGCTGCTCAAACTGGAGATTCCCAAACTACAACATCTAAAAATGACTTGGCATCAAGATTTAAGTAATTTCTTACATGAGGGCTGATCGGAGCTTGTGGCACTCCCAAAGTGGCAGCGTCTGCTTGGGGTCATTCTGGCTGGTGGGTGCTCTTGGTGTCACAACCTGGGCAGCTGCACAAGCCGCAATGCCATCCAAGAGGAGGGTATGTTGGCTGATCTGTTATTTTGTGCTGATGATCTGCAGGGGCTCCTCAGGACACTATCCTGAGACCAGCAGGTAAAAACTGATACCACAAAGTGCTCCAGAATCCACATGCACCCCTTTAATTAAAAGGAAAACAGCAGTAAATGGGGAAAAGGAATATCTTTCCAAAGCCAGAGCACATGGGTAATGTAACCATGACACAGACACCCTCCCACAGGCTGCAGCTCCTACAAGAAAAGCAAGTAGCTGCAACAGTCATCGGTGCTGCTAAGCGCAAGGACATCCGTATGAGAGGGCGATGTTTTAAGTGCTGACACAGATTTGGCTGACAAATGTGGTGCGGGCACACTGTCTCCTTTGAAATAGCAAACACACTGCCGCAAAACATACTCTGTGGTGCTGTGTCTGTCCCTGTGTGCTGTGAGAGTGGCTCCCAGGGAGTTCACCCCATGAAGCGGTGTGCTTCCTGCACAAGGGCTGTGGGAGATGTTAAGTCCTGGAGGGAAAAGTTGAGTCCCCTGCCTCCTTTGAAACACCTGGCTCTTGTGACAGTTGTCCTACTCCTCCCTAGCCCTAAAAAAAAAAAACAAAAAAAACCACCAAGCTGGATGCAAACTACAGTGAATGTTTTAAGTGAGTGCTGTCCAAAAAACAAGACTTTTTTTTTTTTAAGTTTATTCCAGTTAAACGGACAATCCTGCAATTCCAGGTGACCTGGCAGTGTCCATGGGGCAGAGGTCTTTGGCGATGCTGGCATAGACCCATTCAGAGCAAGGCGCTGGGCAACAGATTCCTAAATTAATCTGGTTGGGGTTTTTTCCCCAGATGTTCTTAAAGCCACACAAATAATGAGATTATTCCTTGCAATTCCAAGAGCAGAGTCATTTTGTCCTGACCTGCAGCTCCCTGTCTGCCCTCACAGAAGGCTGCTTTCCTGCTCTGATCTGTCTACTGCCAAGGTTTAGCTTATCTTGGAAGGTGGTATTGTGCTGCAGGGATGGGGCTAGGTTTCAGCAGGGCAAGGAGGACACCCACGTGGGTGAGTGAATTGAATTCACAGCTCTGGCCACTGGAGCACTGGGCTGTTTTTATTTCCACCAGTTATTGGGGGGGGGAGAAACCAAACCAAACGTATAAGATGGCTGGGCCACTTTCCACCTCTCAGGTGCTCTTGTCCACAGTTGTATGTGCCAGCTGGGACCCACATCTCTTGCTGCCTACAGCTGACAGTGTGATGCTGTGCTTTGGGAGAAACACGGCTTCCCTCCTGGGGCTTGTCCAGCCCCCAAAGCAGGTGGAGGAATGCTAAACTAGCAGTGATACAGCAAAGTGCCCCCTGGTTGCCCCCTTCCCGCAATTCCATCTGGAGATAAAACTGCATCCAAAAGTGTTTATGCTAAGGTGGTGTCCCATTTGGGACACCCCATGCACTGGGACATGCTATGCAGCATTAGCATGGAGCTGCATGCTGGCCGTGCCCTGCGTGTCCCGCCATGTGTGGCATTCTACCTGAGCCAGCCCAAAAAGCTCTGCTCCAGTGAGGAAAAAAGGACATGGAGGCTGTAACCTGCTGGGAGTTGCTTAGAAACCCTGGGAAGCACTGATGGATGGGCCCTGCTCGGCCTGGGGGCCATAAGTCCCCAGCTCTGCCAGCCCTGGTAGTGCCAATGCAATTGCTGCCTGCTCTGGCGCAGGTGGCTGGCAGCACCATGGAGCAGTGCCGTGGGGGTCCCTGCCTTTGCTGCGCTAACCTTCTCCCTTCCCAGGACCGTAAGGGCCACTAAGATGATTAAGGGATTGGAGCAGCTGTCATATAAGAAGAGACTGAGAGAGCTGGGACTGTTTAATGTGGAAAAATGAAGGCTGGGGGGGGTTCTTATCTGTGTCTATTAATACCTGGTTGGGGGGGTAAAGATGACAGAGGCAGATGCTCCTCAGTGGTGCCCCGTAAAAGACAAAAGCACCAAACTGAAACTGAAGTACGGGGATTCGAGTTAAACTGCAGAAAAGCTTTGTCTGTGAGGATGGTCAAGCACTGGCACAGGTTAGCCAGAGAGGTTCTTGCATCTCCATCCTTGGAGATATTCAAAACCCAACCAGATGTGGTCCTGAGCTCTAGCTAACCCTGCTTTGAGCAGTGGTGAATGGATGAGCATTTCCAAAGGTCCCTTCCCACCTCAACTATCCTCTGAGTGTGATCCGTTGTGGCTCATTGACAAGACCCACACCAAGAGGTGCAAATCTCTGTGGGGATGGGTTCAAAAAACCAGTTCAGCTGGGCAAGCTCCATCCCTGGCTCTCTGGACCCCTGCTTGGGGTTGGGCACCATGGTGTCTTCCCACCACAGGGAGGGGCACCCACATCGTGTAGCCTCATCATGGCCACCTCGTGCCACCTTGGGTGATGCTTCCCATGCCCAGCAGCCAAAGTTTGGCAACATCTCAGCAACTCTTGCAAAGCTCAGGGAAGGTGGAAACTCCTTCCACTGCTGAAAAGGAGAGACCTGCTCTCCCTTTGGTGAAACCAAAGGCCACCATGGGAGCAGTGTTGATCCTCAGCTTTCCAAGCACCTGATAAACACCTAGCTGAACCCAGCTTTGTCCCTCCATCCAGAAGCATTCCCCTGCACGTTTATAAAGACAACATTGGAAATGGTGTTTAAATCCCCGCAGTGACAGCATCCCTGGAAGGCAGGACAACAAGGCATGCTGTGGGACCAGGCAATGCCTCGCATGGCCAGGGCAATCCTCTCTGCCCTGGTTGTGCCAAGCCAGGAGGGCCAAGACTTCTGTGCCCTGTGCTAGGTGATAGGTACTTCTCCCCTGCACAGCTGGCCGCGAAAGGCACCCAGCAGCCCCACGTGCTGGCTCAGGCTGGAGCTTGCTGTTGGCTGAGGTGCGGGGCAGTGCTGCACCCAGGCGATGCCAGAAATCACAGTTATGCCCCATGAGACTCCCTGCCACCCTCCAGCCTGCTACACTGACCTCCAGCTTACCCTGCCCCTGGGCAGCGGGGCCAAAGAAACACCCACACAGCGACACTGTTACTCATTAAAGGTTTGGTTTTATTTCTGGTTTAAAATCAAAATTAGTCATTCTCTGTAATTACATTATATATAGATTTATAGAGACATTATAGAAAAAGAATTTTTTGCTTTTGTTTTTCTGCAAAAATCTGTAAATAAAAAATAAAATAAAACAAAACAAAAAAAAGGTGGCAGCTTCTGTCCGTCCATCTGTCTGTCCCTCTGTCACTCCTCCTGCCCCTGCCCTCCACGGTGCTTCCTAACAGACCAGGAAAGGCTCTGGGCTGGGGCCACATCTCACTACACTCCCTACAGCCACAGCCAGGGAGGGACAGGAGCACGTGGAGCTGGAAAGAAGAAATGCCAGCAGAATATATTAATATCTCATATTTCATTTTATTTACGTCCTGGGGACTCCAGGTGGCAAAGGGCAGCAGTCCCCATGGCCCAGGCAACTCCTGGAAAGAAACAGCATCATTTGCAAAGTGCAGGTCCTTCCGGGACAGGGCACATGCCCTCAAGCAAGAGGAAGGCAAGAGGAGGCAGAGAAATCCAGAACATCTCCCTGCCGCTCCGGTCCCAGCAGCTGTAGCCGACAAGGCGGGCAGGACAGGTGGGCTCCCTGTGTATTTTAAATAGCAATCAGAGGGTGGGATATGCAGTGAGCCTCCCTTGCCCAGGAGTGCGTACGTGGCACCCTGCAGGGCCAGTGGCTGGGTGCAGGGGAAGCAGTGCTCCATAAGGCAGTGTGCAGCCATGGCGAGCTGCTGGTGGGGGTAATACTGCGGTGTGCTGCCAAGAGCGGGAGCTGCCAGGTTGCGGCCGGCCCCAGTCCGTGCAAGCCCGGGTGGCCCAGTGGTGTCTTTGCCCTCAAGGGATGGCATGTGTGTTTGCGTGGTGTCTCAGAAAGCTGTACTGGCCATGCTAGCTGGTGCAAAGATCCTCGGGAGGCTGTCCAGGGTCTCCTCCAGCCGCCGGTGAGCTGATTTACCATCTTCCCCTGCAAGTACACGCCATGGTCAGTGAACCAAACTGCAGAAGCTCTGTCTCCTGCCCATCCCCAGCCACCTTCCCCGGGCTTTCTGGGGAAACGTGGCTAATGCCTGGCAGAGCTGAGCTGGTATGCTACGGCCACAGAATGGAGACCTCTCTTGTCCTCCTTAGCACATCCTTGGGCAGGTCCCAGCCAGGATCCGGCTCAAAAAGCCCCCAGAGCTCCTGATTCAGATGTTGCAAATCCTGTTCTTCAGCTGCCTGCCGTACTTGTGCCCACGCAGGGCAGGATCACCCACATTTGGACTGCAGGATCGCTGGCTTGTGGGGAGCCTAGCTTGGGGCAAAGGGGCCAGGGCTCGGGGCTGTGCCAGCTCCAATGTCTCAAACAGCTGTGCACATCTGCATGCACTGGCACGGGGATCCCAAGGGCTTCCCTAGGACCCCCGAGCACACACAGGGATGCACACATCCATGCTACAAGTTGGCTCTGAGATCTTCGCCCAGCAAAGCTGCACGCAAATCTACCCATGGCGGCCAGCCCCAGCAAGAGGTGGTGACATGAACAATCTGCTGGGACATGGGACACAAGGCGTCTACATGTGCTGGGGTGACACAGGGATGAGCTCTATGACAACCAAGACACACAGACTCCAAAACGTGACATGGCTGACAGGCTCTAAGATGGAGACATTCGTGAGCAAAGCGGCAGGAGTGGGGATGGGGGGACAAGGACGGCTCACGTGTCCCAACCTGTGCAGCAGCTGCCACGACCTGGAGGCCTAGAAACCCACTCAGATGGTTCTCTCAGTGCCATCTAGCAAATAATAAATAACAACCAGGCTTAGTGCTCTGTGGCCACAGGATGCCTGGTCCTCGCTGCCCGCTGCCAGCTTGCTCTTGCCTGGCAGAGCTTGGGGCACGATGAGCCACAGTGTGCGGGGTAGGCAGGGACCAGCCTGGGACCCCCTTCTCCCACGGACACTGCTGGCACCAGGAGATGCCGCTCGGGATGCCATGGGTGAGGAGGGAGCAGAGAGGAGCAGTGGGACACTCACCACACAGCATCAGGCTCTGCTTGGCTGCCTCCCGCACAGGCTCCTTGTCAGTTTGGCACAGGTAAACCAGCTGCTCGATGCTCTCCTTGGCCTGCAGGGAAGGGACAAAGGGCTGAGTGTGGCTGGCAGGGCTGGCAGCAGGGAGGGACACAGCCTGGAGGTGAAGGCAGCACAGGGCACTGCAGCCCCATGGTGCAGGAAAGTCCCTTGTCCTGTCCCTTCCCTCCCCATTTCCATTCCTGTCCTGTCCCTGCCTGCTTCTCCGGCACATTTGGGGCACCCCCAGCTCCTCTCTCCCGGGAGCAGGAGGCTGTGCAAGTGTGTCTGGACTCGCTGGCCACATGCAATTCCTCTTCCTCCGGAGGATGCAGCTCTGCTGCCCCATGTCCCTCTTACCTTCAGGCAGCCCAGTGCTGCGCACCCTGCCACGCGTGTTTGCACCTCCTCATCCTCCAGCTGTTCCAGGTAGCACACGAGGGCCTGGGGGAGGTGGGGGTGGTCAGTGCCACTGCCTGCAGCAGAGCCGGGAGGCAGCACCCTGTGGGCTGTGGCACCAGCCCACCTTGTCCCTGGTTGACCTGCACATACCCGTTGGCGGAAGCGGGGGTTTTCTGCCAGACTGCGGAGCTGGGCTGACACGGCGCTCACCACCTTGCTGTTGCCCTCCACGAGGAGCAGGCTCAGCGCCTTCAGTCCCTCCTTCTTCAGGCGGCCCTCGGGCACACGCTTCAGGGCACGCAACACCACATCCTGGTCGTCCGAGTTGAGGTTCTGCGCCAGCAGTGCTGTGGGCAACCGCTGGCTGAGCCGAGGCATGGGGAGCCCAGCGGCACTGCCCGTGCACCCCTACCACCACAGGGAACCCATCCCCAGGCACTCTGCACCCACACTGGACAGAGGTGGCCCCACGCAGGGTGGCAACGCATGGAGCTGCTGGGCCACTCAAGCCAAGATGCTGGGGACCTACAGCAAGGACCCAGGGTGCTCAGGAAGGCAGCGTGCACTGGATCAGACCTTCTTGCCCACCCTAAGGATGGCTGAGCCTCTGGGTGATGCCCCAGGGCAGTCATGGTGGTGCTGCAGGGTGATCCCCTATGGTGATGCTCCGGCACCCCATGCTAGGGTCTAGGGAGGGCAGGAGGGCACCCACCTTCCTCTGCCAGCTCCATCATGTAGGTGTCGAGCACCAGGGCACCGAGCGACTCAAAGTGGCTCCAGTACTGGAAGATGGTGACCTGCTGGCCCTGGGCACTGCCGGGCCGCCGGGGCAGCCGCCGATTCAGCACATCCTCCACCAGTTTCACACACACTGCAGGAAAGGGCCGGGGTCAGGGTGTGCAGCAGCCGTGGCCACCCCTCTCTGCAGGGCTCCTGGCACCCATAGGCCCCCACTCATGGTCACTGAGTGGGGCTGCAACTCTCTCCCCCAACACCCCTCGGTGCCTGCTCACCAGCATCAGCCAGGCCAGGGTGCCGCTCACTGATGGGTGCTGCGTACTGGGCACTGAGCACCTGCAGGAATCGCTCCACGGGGCAGGTGTAGATGTTGGGCACCTCCACGCAGTGGTCCCAAAGGGGCAGCACGCCCTCCTTCCGTGTTGAGAACTGCACCACTGTGGGGACAGGTGCTGTCAAGCCTCCCCGGGCCATGGCAGTAGGCAGGCGACTCCTGCCCTCCAGCTGGCACAGCCTCTCGCTGCCCAGCTGTGCCCACGAGGGGAGACTGAGCCCCGCACAGCCCCTGGGGTTGTGCACGTCTTTACCTTCAGCGGCAGAGCCGGCTGCTCCTGCTCGCTCCTCCGTCAGCTGGCACACAATCTCCAGCACCTGCGCCTCCCGCAGCAGCCTGTCCAGGGCGTACATCTCCCGGCACCGCAGGGGACCGAAAGTGCCCAGCTTCTGCAAGGCACGGCCAAACCAGGGACCTCAGGGACAGAGCCCACTGCCCACACCACAGCCTCCATGCTGTGGCAAGACACCCCTCACGGGGGGACCCACAGCCCACCCCAGGGCTTCCCTCCCCAGGACGTCTCCTGCCACCATTCGCCGGCCCCTGTCCTCACCAGCAGCAAGCGATTGCAGTTGCTGAGATGAAGCACCAGGGCCTTATCCAGGAACTCGTTGCCGGTGCTCATGGGTTCAGTGCTGGCCTCGGAGCCGCTGCACATGCCGGTGTCATCTGCCCCCGTCTCACTGGCGCTGGGGGCCCTGCTGCTACGCTGGGGTCTGCCAGCCCTCCTGCAAACCAGGGAGAGACTGAGGTTGCAGGTCAGCACAGGAAACCTGTGCCCTTCCCCACCCACAGGGGCAACACTGGGCAGAGTTTTTGTAGGACCTACAATATCACGGCATCAGCCCGGGTGAAGGAGCAGGTCCCAGTGGCACAGGGCGTGGGGGCTGCCTCCCAGTCCAACCCCAATGGAGAGATGCGGGGTAGCATTGTGCCACCAGAAGGGCCAGATCCTGCTGCTTCTCGACCTGGACCTGCCCTGAGCTGTGATGGGCCGGTCTAAATGTGCTTGGGCACCCTGGCAAAGCTGGGCATCCCCCATCCCAACTGCCCCAGGGCCGTGTCCTGCCCTGCGCCCCATCCCATGAGCCTCACTGTGCACCTCTCATCTTGGAGAGGCTCCTCCTCAGAGCCCTCTGAGTCCTCCATGTCAGAGGTGTTGAGGAAGCTGAAGCTCTCCAGTGCATGCTCCACCGTCAGGCTGATGCTGGAGGCCCGGCTGAGGAAGACACCCTGCTTCTGCTGCGGAGGAAGACATGGTGGGGTCGGATCCTGGCTCACCAGCCAAGACAACCCTGCCACCCTCATTCCTGGGTGCTGCCATCAGGGATGGCCCCATCCCCATCATCCCCAGGCATTGCCAGCCGGGATGGCCCCATCCCTATCATCCCTGGGCACTACCATCAGGGATGGCCCCATCCCCATCATCCCCATCATCCCTGGGCACTACCAGCCGGGATGACCCCATCCCCATTGTCCCTGGGCACTGCCAGCAGGGACAGCCCTGTCCCCCTCATCCCCGGGCACTGCTGGGAGCCCCTCACCAGCAGCATCTCCTCCAGGCGCTTGAGCTCCCGTTCAAGGGGCTGCAGCTCTGGGAACTGCCCCCGATAGTCGTCCAGGGCTGAGCCCAGGAGGCCAATGGCCTCCTCCAGACCCGAATCCACCACCTTCCCCCGTGGCACCTCGGGGACACTGGAAGGCAGCGGCGGGGCTGGGCCAGGCCTCTCCTCCACAGAGGCTTGTGCCAGCGCCGCAGGGACCCCAGTGCTGCAGCCACCCCATGCTGGCGCCTGGCTCTGCACCAGCTCAGCTTCATCAGCCTGCACCTCGCAGGTGGCGGCCCATGCCACAGCGGCGCAGGGCTTGGCCTCAGTGCCCCTGTCCTGCCCTGCCACAGCAGCTGCCACCGAGGCGCTGGGGAGGGGGTCCACATCACGCTCGCCCATCCCCATGTCCTCCGGGCTGGGTGTGGGCTCCCAGGGGCTCTCTGCAGCCTTGGCCTCCATCGTGGCGTCCACGCTGGCCTCACTGATGTGGCTCAGAGTCCGGGAGTAGGGTACGTGCCCGTTGGCCACTGCGTCCTCCTTACAGCTGCCCAGCTCCTCCGTCTGGCTCCTGGCGGGGGGGACGCTGACACCGCCAGCCCTGGGCCCAGCCTCAGCCTCCTCCGGCTGCTGGGAGAAGGAGATCTCAATGGCGGGGGCAGAGGCCTGCACCTCGGGCTGCACGATGGGCTTGTGTGTGGCATGGCGGGTGCTGCCAGACAACTGGGGGCTGGAGGAGTCATCTGAGGACTCGGAGGAGATGGACCAGGCCGTGCCATTCTCCAGCTCCTCCTGGCGCCGCAGCATGTTCTGAGGAGGGGGGAAAATGGTGTCAGACGAGACCCTGCTGCCCACCCTGCTTCTCCAGCTGCCTTTCCTTCAACAAGGGGCAGGATCCAGCCAAGCCAGAGGGCACCGAGGATACTGCAACCCCCAGCGCAGGCACCTGGCACAGTGCAGCAGCACCCTGACTCCCCTGGCACAGCAGGGCAGGCAGCAAGGACCCAGCAGACCACGTCTGCCTCTTCTAGCCCTGCACCCCATGCCATGCTGGTGGGGAGTCCAGCTCCCCAGGCCCAGCCATGCATGCCCCAGAGCTCCAGGGTGCCAGTGGCTCCCTGGCACAGCAGGTAGCTCCAGCATAGCCACGACAGGGTATGACACGTGGAGCCAAGGATACCACCCGCCATGGCTGCAAGGACGGCAACAGCTCCAGCACCAGCTCATGGGGGCAGCACTGGCCATCACACCAACGTCATCATCACTGAACCAGTGCCACGCTAATGCCATGTTAGCGTCACACCAGCACCATGACAGCATCACGCTAGTGCCAGACCAGCACCGTCACAGCAGCACCATCATGCCAACACCACGCCAATGCCACAGCACAGCACACCAACGCCACCACTGCAGGGACACGGACAAGCCTTCTGCTCACTAGTGCCTCTTGCACGAGGGCATGCGGACGGAGGAGCAGGGCTGGCCCATGCAGCCCAGGCTGCCCCAGCTTGGGGACTGTCTCCCTAGGGCCAGCCAGACCCTGGCCTGGCAGGATCAGGCCTCCAGGCATCGGCATGGGCTAGTGAGTAGGAGACAAGGAGCAGCTACAGCTACTGAGGGATGGCCACGCCGCTGGGCTAAGCTACTGGCTGGCTCCTGCTCTCACACTTACGCAGCCCTGCTGCGGCCATCTCCCGAGCTCGGCCGAGGAGATGTTGCTGCAGGAGCAGCTCTGAGACAGCTTCTCGAAGAGTGTCTCCCGAAAGATGTCCAGCAAGGACCAACCATGCTTGTCAGCCGCCCGCCCCGGGCTCTTGGGCAGAGAGAAGAGGAGCTGTGAGCACGGGAGGAGCAGGCGCCGGTACCAGGGAGCCATGGCTGGATGGCTGGAGAGGAGCTGCCCACCCCTGTGCCTGAGCCGTGCCACCCTCTGGGATGTAGCCTGGGCACATCACTGCACAGACCCCTCCATGGGCCACCTCTCCTGAGCAGCCCTGCCCAGTGCCACACTTACATAGAAAGCCTGTTCCCGCAGGGATGGCGTGTCAGGCGGGCTCTGGTTGTAGGTGGAGAACCTCTTGTTCACTGTGGAGGCCTTGTTGACGGTGCTGGCTGCTGAGGGCTGGTCATCCTTGTCGAAGGGGCTGGGAAGGAGAGCAAGAAGGCGAAGGGTGTGTGCCAGCCTGGGGGTTCTCAACCCTGCTCTGCAGCAAGCAGGACACCAGGACCCCATCCAGTCCAGCTCTGGTTTTCCATAATTGCAGCCCAGTTTTGGGATGGGAAAGAGCCCAGGGCAGGCCACCTCTTGCCACGCCATGCCAGGCATCGCCAGCCCTACCATGTGCTACCAGCAATGCCTGCTGAGATACTCACTTCCAGGTCACCTCCAGACTGAGTTTGAGGGTGCCCAAGTCATTGATATCCACAGCCACTACCTGGGGCAGAGCTGCAAAGAGGTCCTTGGTCTCGCAGGACACATTGCCCACCACAACATGATTGGCCAGGCTCTTTAGCTCTGTCACCTGGAGAAGGAGAGGGAGGAGATGCTGTTTGCATCCATGCTGTGTGCCAGGATGTCACCACCACCGGATGGCCTCCTCCCACCCCAGTGAGGGTGAGGTTAGGGTGAGGTTTGGGTGAGGTCCATGAGGGAAGCCCTGCCAGGATGCAGGGTGGTAGCTGGCCCACACCATCCCTGCCCCCTTCTGCACTGTACCTTGATGGAGAGGAACTCGGTGACGAGGGGCAAGAAAACCATTTCCTCGCTGTCCCACACCTGCTTGCTGTTCACCTCAATGCGCCCCCGCAGCTTCCACCGCTGCCGTCCATACTTCATGAAGATCTGGGGGTGCACAGATGTGGGTGTGGGGTAGATACGGTGCTGGGGTGGTGGGTGCTCTCTGTTGTGTATCCCTGGGCATGGCCAGGGACCCATGCCACCCACCACTGCCCTGCAACATGCCCTCCATGCCAGCGCCCACCTATGCCCCCCAGGCACCCCAAGGACCACAGGGCAGGAGAAGAGCAGATCCCAACCCATATGGTCCCACCAACCTCATACTGGTCACCAGCACAGAGCCGGGCAAAGCCTGCCAGTCCTGCAAGAGAAGGCAGAGGGGTGTCAGCAGGCAGCAGGCAGGCAGGCAGCAGGCCACGGATGGAGCAGGATGCATTACCTTTCATCCGGATGTGGAACTCGCCCAGCTGGCTCTCCAGCTCGTTCTCCAACAGACACATGTTCTGGGGACAGACAGATTGACAGCACCCATCAGCAGTCACCCACGGGACCCAGCACCCTGCCAGCCCACCCCACCCAGCTGCCTCACCTCTGTGTACTCCTTGTAGCCCTTGCTGGCCTCGGCCAGGCTCTCACGTGCCTCCCGGCTGCCCGGTGAGCCTGTGCTATAAGCCTTGACCATGTTGTGGGCTCCATGACGGAGCCGCCGCTGGATGCAATAAGCCTCGTAGAGCTCATCTATCTGCAAGGACACGCCCGAGCTGCGGTGAGGGGAAAGGCGGGGAACAGCACGGCCGTCCCAGCGCTGCACCAAGGTTGCCCCAAGGTGACCCCAGTCCCCAGCTCTCACCTTGCTAGCATGAAACTCCAGGCGACGCAGGAAGCGCTCGATTGACTTCACTTGCTGGAAGAGCAGAGGAGATGGTGTGAGCAGCAGCCCAACCCCTCTGCAGAGGAGCTGCAGGTCAGGATGTGCCCTGCTGCATGCCTGTGCTGTGGCTAGGATGGGTCCTGGTCACCAGCCCTGCCTGGGAGGTGCAGGGTGGCAGCCGGTGGTGAGTGGATCAGAGGCTGCACTTGCACCCACATGCTGCAACATCCTCCAGCCAACCCTGCTCCGGAGGGTCCCCCGGGAGACAAGCCAGGCTCCAGGGTGCTCTTGTCCCAGCCTCAGAGCTAACCCAGGCTCAGCACTCACCAACAACAGCTTTTGTTTGCAAGAAGCAGGTTACAAGCCCCTGCCTATCTCCGCTTCATCCCCTGCCCAGACCCACCCTGCCTGCAGAGCCCTGATCCTACCCCACAGGGACTCTGCCATGCAGGGGATGGGGGGCAGGCAGCGGGGCAGTGCAAGCAGAGAGAGGCTGGCAGTAGCACATCCCAGGCGCTAGGAAGAGGGAGACAAGGGGGACGGGGCACTGATCCCACTTACCTTATCCAGATCGTAGAGAAAGCCCTGGTGGAGAGAGGAGAGGGATAAGACGCAGTACAAAGCCAGCTCTGCCCACCCAAGGAGACCCAGCACATCGCACCCACCACCCATAGCACAGCAGTGGGGATATGCAGCACCCAGCCAGGGCTGGAGAGTGCACAACAGCAGGACAGGAGCCCCGTGCAGCCCAACACCAGAGCCCGGGCTGGCCCGTTACATCCCCACAGAAGCAGGCTCTGCCCTGGGACATGAATGGACCACAAGCTGCCCCAGCCATGCCCACAACCCCGTCTGCCTGCCCAAAGCACCACTCCCCGTAAAGCTCTTCCCAAGCGACACTCACCAGGCGCGAATTTCTCTTGGACTCGCGGATCTGGATGCTGAGCTTCTCCAGTTCCAGCTGGTGTACCTCCAGGTAGGCTCTGGGTGCAACCACACCAGGCGGCTCAGGCTGGGATGCCATGTCCAGGGCTCCGGCCACCCACAGACCACACCAACCCAGCACATCTGGCCCCACATCCCCACTCCCTGCTTCAGCACCCAGGCAAGGGAGACCACTTGTGCCTCCTTGTGGGACGTGGTTGGGATGTGGGACCCCACACAGCTCCGGGACCCCCAGGCACTGGACCCAGGAGACTTGGCATGTCCCTGCCTGGTGAGAGCAGAGAGCTGCCAACCCCAACCCATGGCAAGCTGTCCCTGTGCCCCTCAGGGGCTCCCTGCCTCCAGCCACCCAGCCACGGGGAGCCCCGGCACTTACGTCAGGCCCTTCTTGAGAGCTTCATACACCTCGTCCAGGCGGTTGGGCTGAGGCACCTTGGGTGGTGGGGATTTGTGGGACATTGAGAACATCCTACTGACCCTGGAGCCAGTCTTGCGGGAGACAGTGGGGGTGAAGGGCGAGAGGTTCCTGGGGAGAGAGGCAGGCAAACCTGGGGTGGCCGGGGTCAGCACACAGCACCGGGGTCTGCCTGGGTGCCCCAGCCTGCCGGGCACCCTATCTCCAGACAAGAAGGAGCTCCAGGATTGAGGCCTGGTCCACCTGGACGTGCCTGCCTCTCCCAGGACTCCCCGGCAGCCAGTCTAATCAGCCAGCGGGGCCGGGTGAGATGGGGCTCTGAGGCTGGGCAGCGCTACCTGCACTGCATGCCTGCAGCCCCCCCAATGCATTTGGCTGCCCCAAAGCCATGGGAAGGACAAGGAGAAAGCCATGAAGCTGGGGGTGGAGAAGAGCAGTGAGTTAACCCCATCCCAGCGGGGTCAGAGGGGCTGGCCATGGTGTAGCCTCTGCAGAGGTGGAGGGGTCCCAGCTGGAGGGAGCAAAGGCAAAAGGGGCTGGCACCAGCCAGAGCCAAGCTGCACTCCTGGAGTGCCTGTGGAGGCATCTCCAGCCCTGGCCACCCTCTGAAGGGGCCACACTCTGCTCCATCGCCAGCACCCTGGGTTGCCAGGGGCATGGAGATGCTCCCTGTGGTCTGGGCAGTGTGGCAGGGTGACACATGCCACCCTTGGCTTGCTGCCTTACCACCGTGAGCTGCCAGGGACAGGCAGGGATCCCAGCAGGTGGCAGTATGGGAGCATCCTAGGGAGAAGCAGCCCTGTCACCCCATCACACAGTGCAGCGACATGGGGCAGGGACATCCTCACTGATGCTACGCTTCTCCAGATGTTACCAAACCCACCGTATGGAGCTGCCGGCTGCCTGTTGCCTCCACCTGCCCCACCACTGTCTTGGGGACCTCCCCCGGCTGACCTGAAGGGATGCCAACCCAGCGCCCAGGACCTGAACACCACCCTTCCTGCCTTGTGCAACGGAGTCACTCCCCAGCCCAGCGAGCAACGCCCCACTCAGACCGGCTCTTCCCTTCCTCCTTCCAATGCATCGTCGCACCACTGGCGCCCAGGAGACACCCTGGGCTCCTTGGTTCCCAGCCCTGGGCTGGACCTCCCATCCTATGCCACTGTTTGCAGGAGTGGCCAAAAGACTTCCCTGAATCAGTGATGGGGGAAATTAATGTCCTGGCCTCCTCCCAAGCCAGAGAGATGGGTTAGTGCTTGATTTCCACCATCCCTCCTCATTCTTGTCTTCCAGGGCCCCTGCAGGCATCTCCCACACGCGTCTCCCCACCAGCCACTTGGCTGCGGGCATCCAAAAGGCCTCCCTCTTCCCTGTCCCCTCTGGCACCCAGATCCAGCAATGTGCCGGTGGCCTGGAAAGCGTCAGTTGGCCCAGAGGCTGGACAGGACCTGGGGACAAGAGCCAAGCAGGGCTGGAGGTCTGCTCCCAGGCATGGGGAGGCTCTACATGCGCTTGTGCCCACCCAGTGAAGGTGCCCATAGCCTGGCAAGGCAGCTTGGCACTGCTTTCGCCAGCTATTTGGCTGAGAGATGTCTCTCCCCTGGCACCAGTGGGTGTACTGGGAGGTAAGGAGCCTGGCTGGGCACTAGAAAAAGGGATTAAAAGCATTAAAATGCTGTAGTCCTGCAGCCCAAACCTGTGGCATGCCCATATCCCGAGAACCACCTGCGAGATGGTAGCCAGGAACTAGGGATGGTGTGGAGGAGGGTGGCAGGGATGAGCAGCGTGTGGAGTGGTTCTCACCGACGTGAGGTTCAGCGGAGAAGAGGAGGAAAGGTATGATGGGACCATAACATCGCCAGCGGCCGGAGAGGATGAGTAGGGAACGGCTGCTCCTCACAATGCAGCTGACGGGCAGCCAATAAAACCTTTCAGCAACAGGTTTGAAATGACCCAGAGGAAACCCTGATTCATGCCAGCACTCAAACCCCAAAACCATCCGCCGCAGGATGTCAAGACACACTTCAAAGCCACCCCAGCTCCTTCACTGCACCCATTAAACACGATGAGATGGTCACAGGGAAGCTCTTAAGAGCTGGCTGAAGAACAAGGGTGAGCTACACCTGCCCCCTCCATGCTCTGGTGGCAGCAGCCACAGGGCGGCAGGATCCTCACTCAGCCTGGGACATGCCACAGCGGAGGGTTGGGGTGATGGGCTCTGTCTCCCATCTGGCCTCAATGCTCCCTGCAGCCCCCCATGCAACATCCCCTGCATACCACAAAGGTCCCTGCGGGAGATGCCAGGCAGCAGGTCAGGAAGGCACCTTGGGATGCACAGCAGGTCCCACCACCGTGTCCAAGCCTGTCCCCCTCCCCATCCCTGTCCCTAGTGGCAGGCAGCATGAGCACCCATCTCCTACCTGAAGGGCCGGTCAGCCGTTGAGTTCACTCCAGCGAAGGACTGGCTCCTATTGATCTTGGTGACAAGGACTCGGCGCTGCGGGCGCACAGACAGGGACATCGTTGAGTGTGACCTGGAGGGCCTCCCTGGGGGGCATGAGAGTGGGGTCACCAGCAGCAGGGTGGGGAAATACACGCAGGCAGGGCTGCCACCTAGACCAGGATGGGAACAGCACCCATGGACCAGGGTGGCTACGGCACCCATGGGCTGGGAGCCTTCCCTCCCTCTCAGCCCAGGGACACTCCTCGTGGCACTGGGGACGCAGGTCCCATGCTGCCCCCAGCGATGGTGCTGGTGCCCTGCCCTGGGTAGAAGAAGGGCTCCAGACACTATGAGCACTCAGCAGGGACAGACAGATGGATGTTTCCCAGCTTGGCCCCAAGGGAGCCACAGGAAAGGGGCCCAGTGCCTACTGTGGCCCTTCCCAGACATGACCATGGCAAAGCCTCCGCTGTGCCCCAGCCCAGCCACCTCCTCCTGAGCCCCGCTTGTCCCATGTCCTGCTGTCGCCCGTGCCACCCCACTGCAGGGTCAGGAAGGGCGCGGGGCCGGACATGGCTGCCCAGCCCTTCGCTGTCTCCGTGCTCGCTTCCGCTCGCTCCAGCAACCAGGAGGGAAACCCACGGGCAACAAAGCACTTTGGGAAGTCCCCAGCTTTGCCAGGAGCTCTGCGTCGGGGAAGGAAAGGCCAAGTCATTCCCTGCTGGACTGTGGAAAGTCCGCACGGGCAGCACGTGTCCAGCCCCACGGCCACCATAGTCCTGCTCTCTGCTCCTGGCAGCACCAGAGATGGTGCCAGAAGCCCCAAGACTGCTGCCTGTCCCCGCGGCAGCCAGTGTAGTTGATGCCAGCAAGGACGGAGCAGATTTCTGAGTCTCAGGGCCCAGACCCAGATGCCACCCCATATCGCAGGGAACATCACTGCAGCCCTGGCTGGGGCTCAGGGGGGGCAACCCAAAGCACAAGGCAAGAGCAGGGGAGTCCAGGGCTCCTCCTGGCCCTGAGACCCCCAGCAGTGCCAGCTGGGCCATGGAGGAGCCCAGCCCACAGGGCAGCCCCAGGAGCAGGGCAGAGGCTGCTGGATGCTCCACTTCATCCCAGTCACCACTGACACCAACTCAGTCCCTCTGTTCCTGCCAGCCCCCAGAGCCGAGCTGTGGGCTGGGGAGCCAGGAGCTGCCAGGGACAAGCCCACATGGTGCCTGGCAGTCACACACCCTGCTAGGGAAGGCCAGGCAGGGCCCTAGGGATGCACAGCTTCCCTGACTGGCAGATGGGGCCAGAACCACCTCCCCATGCCTTAAGGGGCTTATTCTGCCTTTCCTCCTGCCCCCAGCATGGCCAGCAGCAAGCCCCCGGCCCCAATAGGGATGGCATGGGGACACAGGTGCTGCTGGGGCTCCCACTGCCATCCCCACTCCTTCCCCTGGCACAACAGAGCCCGGGAGCCCAGCTCAAACTGGCCCTGCACGGCACAGCCACTGGTGGACATCCCCCTGGTGCTGCACTCCCTGCCACCCTGCAGCCATACTGTCACCTCCCTGCACACCAGGCTGGGGCCAGGCATTTGCAGCATCTGGGATGAGCCAGGGCCATTCGGAGTCAAAGCCAGCCACTGATGATTACCTCTATCCCAGTGGAGCCAAGATGCAGCAGGTCCATCTGGATCCCCCTTGGCACTCGGGTCCCAGCCCAAGACCACAGAGCCGCTCTGTGGGTCCCACTGCCTCACCGTTATCTCGGTGCTAGTCCCTCCAGTTTCCAGGACAACGTTGTCCCAGTTAAGCTCATTAGGAGGAGCTGTAATCCCTGGCAGCCCGGCTGACCTGCAGGGCCTGGGCAGATTACCCTCTGCGGGGCTCTTTAATCTGCTCCCCACTGAGTGAGCAAGGCGCACGGCACCAGTGCTTGCTGCCCCAGCTGGGCATTACAGTGGCTCATCTACAGGGAAAGCACCCATCACCCCTACGATGGGGCTCTCCACACGTGGGGCAGGTCGCAGTTCCTACGGGGTGAGCGCGGCCCTGCCAGCCCATCCTTCTCCAGCCCACCCTGCCATTTGGGGGCACAGTGGGGCTCTAAGGAGGGTCACCCCGGCAGGAGCCCACGCTGGGGAGAAGGATGCTGAGGGTGTTGGAGGGGAGAAGGATGCCGAGGGTGTCATGGAGGGAGAAGGATGCTGGGCGTGCTGCAGGGGACCAATGCTCCAGCACAACTACCCAGGAGAGTTTGAGTGATCCCCAGACACTCACCCAGGCACCTGAGGCTTCAGCAGCCACCTGCACTGCGCTGGGTCATGCTCCAAGGCACCTGAGGCTCCTGCACTGGCACAGGGAGCACTGCCATGAGCGGTGGCCACGAACAGGACCATGTCCCTGCACTCCAGCCCAGGGACCTGGCTCTCCCCCAAACACCCCCTGAGATGCACCATGCCACGAGGCCAGATCGCTGGCAGGATGGGTGCAGACCTGAGTCGGCAGCAAGGGATGGCGCAGCCCCAGAACTTGCTGCCAGGCAGCCCAGCGCCCGGCCCCAGGCACTGACAGGTCCTGCCAGAGCCAGCCTGTCTGCCATGGCACCCTGAAGCCCAGCTCCTCTGCCAGGACCCCAAACACCATTCGAGGAGAGGGACACCGTGCCCCCAGCAATGCCCCAGGAGCCCCAAGGATGCTCAAGCCTGGCACCCGTGGGCAGCCAGCCAGGTGCTGGAGGGCAGTGCTGGCTGCATGAGGCAGGGCAGGCAGGGTGCGGGGTCTCTGCTCCTGGCACACTTGGCTCACAGCAGAGGAAAAAACCCCGGTGTGGTGCATTCCTGACATTACCGAGATAAGAGGTACCTGGTACCGCGGCAACATGGCCAGCCCCAGCGGGGAGCAGAGCCAGGAGCACGCTTGGAAGGGGCAGCCGGCCACTGCATCTCACCCAGGGCGGTGAGCCCCATACCAGGCTTACCGGGAGGCTGGCACCGGGCAGAGCACTGGGACACTCGTGTCCCTGCCACGCGCTGAGCCCCAAGCACATCCCTCCTTCTCCTGAGAAGGAGCCACAGAGGTCCTGCCCCAAGGATCCTGCCCCAAAGGTCCAGTCCCTGCCAGCCCCCTGCCCTTAATTAGGGCTTGGGTGCTAACAAAGCCACCTCCCGACCAAGCTTTTCACCTTGCCGTGCCTGCGCCGCAGACCGTCTGCAGCTCTCCCGACGCAGGAAACGCAATCCTGGGAGTCTGTCAGTCCGTCCGTCCCTGGCCAGCGCTGCCCGGGGGCAGCGACTGAGAGGGCAGAGCAGCCAGGTGTGAGGAGCCAGGCGGGCGGCGCGGTGGGGGGTGCTGGAGCCCACCCCGGGGCTCTCCAGCCCGGTCGCCGACCGCCGGCTCCTCTCCCAACGCCCAGTGCTCTGGGATGATTGGGATCCCAAGAATGCTGGTCTGAGCGGCAGAGGGGGCAGTCCGACCGGCTGGGTTGGTCCCAGCTGGTTTCTGTTTCCGACACTCAGACACCAGCCTCGGGTCGCTCCGGCGGGTTTATGAACACTGCCCTGGTCGGAGACGCCCCAAACTGGCTCCCCCCGAATCCCAACCCCCGCAGCCCTGGGAGCTGGGGGTGCTCTGACCACCGCCTCCAGTAATGTCACTTACTGGAGGCCAGCAACGCCCAGGGTGGCCAACCCAGCAGCTTCCAGCACCCCTGACCCCGGGGAGCAGCACCCACAGTCACCCGAGGGGCCTCTCCAGGAGGGGCTGGCAGGGCTGGGCTGTGGTCCCCATGCTGATGGCACTGCGGCCACCTTCCCAGGCACAGGAGGGTACCGGTGTCCCCCAACGAGGGCACAGCACGGTGGCCACAGGCCAGTCCATCCTGCCCATGGTGTCTGCTGCAAGCGGTGGGTCCTGCCAGGCCACACCAGTGGCACACCTCCCCCTGCCCCGGCACCCTTGGGTGAGCCTTGGGCGCATGGTGGGGACGACCTCGGGAGCCTACGAACTCAGCCCGTTGGCACGGCTCCCTCCATTCCAGCCGCTGCATCCCTGTTTGCACAGCTGCGTCCCCGCTGCCCTAACCCAGGCGCGTACCCCAGCCCTTTCCGGCCCCAGGGCGGCCCTTGGCTGGCTCCCAGAGTGGGCTGAAGCAGCTCTTCCCTCCTACTGCCTCTTGTCCCTCCCCTGCACAGAGGACGGGAGCATCTGGGGACCAATGCCATGCCTCCTTGATCACAGGGAGCCTGGGAGCCGCCTCTTCCCTGACCTCCTCCATGCTCTGCCTCTCCTCTGGGCAGGCAGGATCCCCCCGCCTGCCCCCCACGCTGGGCGAGGAGGAGGATTGAGGTTTTTTCGGAGTCGGATGAGTCAGTGAAGGGCATCCCGGCTCCCCATGACTCACCCGGGAGAGAAACTCCCGACCATAAGGTCGCAGCCCCCGCCAGAGCAGGGGATGGTGGTCCGGGTGCTGTGGGCAGGGTGCTGGATGGGTGCTGGGTGCTCTCGGCCCTGCGGCGGTGGGGGCAGGGCAGCGGTATCCACCCTCGCAGCTGTGGGAGGCCAGCTGGCTCCTTGGGCCAAGTGGGAGGGCGGCAGGAAAAGGAAGGAGCTGCGAATGGGAAGAATTGGAGGAAGTGCTTATTTACCCCGTGGAGTATCCCCGAGGAAGGGCAGGGCACGGCACGGCGCAGGCAGACACTCACAGCCAGCTCCCTGGGGGGGTCTCACAGCCTCCCACCCCACCACCCATCCCACAGGCTCCCAGTTCACAGCCAGAGGGGGATGCAAGCCCCAAACTGGGACCCAGGGAGGCAGCTACTGCTGGGGCCGAGGGGTGTTCCAGTGTCTGGCTGAGCTCAAACCCAAGCTGTTTTCTAGGACGACTCCTGAGAAGCAGCCCACCATAGTTCCAGTGAAGTGGGTCCCCCACCACCAAAGGCACAGACTGAGCACCCAGACAGGATTGCCATGCCTATGGAAGCCTAGGGGATCACCTCCATGCCCTGCTAGATGGGACTGCAGCCTGGCCAGGGGCACCAGATCCTGCTCCTGAGTGGGCTGTGACCCCTCTCAGAGGTGCTGAGCAGAAGACAGGGATCTGGCATGATCCTGCTTGGGTTGGCATAACCTTGCGAAGGTCCCACATGCCACCTTCACCCCTACCTGCTCATCTCCAGGATGCTCTGTTGGGTACCAGTAGCTTCCCCCCAAAATCCTGCCGCGGAACAGGTTCCCCCCATTCTGCCCAGGTTCCCTGGAGCCACAGTGCCAGGGATGCTTGACGCGGAGCTGGGCCCCTCATTAGCACAGCCGCAGACAAGATGTGAGGGCCACAAGGGGAGGAAACCAATTTGCTGAGGAAAGCTGTGCTGCCATGGCACTGGGGGTGTATCGCCCGGGAGCGGTGGGCAGCTGTGGGCCCTCTCCTGCCTTGCGATGCAGAGCCTGGGCCTCAGCCTGGGCAACGGCAAGGCTGGGCAGACGACATCCCATCCCGACACCCCACCACTGCACACCGCGGTGACAATCGTGTCCCTTGCAGGTGGCAGGTACCCATCCCTCGTGCCCCTGGCAGGGAGAGCTCTCCTGCCAAGGAAGCTGCTCACCCAAAAAAGCCCCCTGTGAGCCACATCACACCAGGAGCCTCAAACAGCTGGGGTCCCCAAATTAATGGCGTTTGCCGGGGGGCCCCAGTGCCGCCGGCGGTCGGTACCTTTCGGTTTGCCGTTCATGGTGAGCTGCAGCACTATGTCCCCCTCGGGCTGGGGTCAGTGTCCCAGCCGGCTGCTGCTCTCTCATGCCGTCCATCCATCTGTCCGCCTGTGTGTGGGGGCTGGGGCCGGGAGGGCTCCCCGCGAGCAGCAGTCTCCTCCCACGCTTCCCCTGCCCGAGGGCTGACATCACTGCTCAGCGCCGAAGCCCCAGCTGTGACTCAAGGGCTGGGGACTGGAGGACAGAGGACGGGAGGACATGGGAGGATCCTGTCCCCCTTGGAGAGAAGGGGCCCCACCAGCACCAGCTGTTCCAGGAGCATGGCACGGCTCGGTCCCCATCCCTCCCTCCCCACCGCCCCCCTGGGGAAACTGAGGCACGGGTGCAGGGGAGGGGACCACACTGCAGGTCACCACGGTGCAAACTCCCCCCCAGCCCCTCTCCAGGTTGCTTTAACACAGGGGGAAGAGCCGGGCTCTTCATCCCCTGCCAGCCATGTGTGCCACGCCAGCCCCCCACCAGCCAGTCCCCTGCAAGACTGCTCCCCTCGGACACCCCCTTCCCTCCAGCACCCAGGGCAGGCCACGAGCCAGGGAGCAAACACCACCCTGCCGAATGCACCACTGGCCCTGAGCTGCTGCTGGTCCCTGCTCCAGGGGAGAATGCTCCAGGCACAGTCCCTCGCCCCCATCCCTGCAGGCTCCACTGCGGGCAGGCACAAAGCCATGGGCAGAGCAGGCAGCCGATGCTTGCGCCACTGCAGGGAGCAGTCCCAACAGCCCTGCTGCTCGCTTCTGCATTGCTTTTGTGTGTGTGTGTGTATATATATATATATGTATATATAAAACCACCATGCCTCTGCTGTGGGCTTCCCACGGCATATATCCCCATGGCATGCCCGTGGGCACCCTGCAACACCCAGCAGCCACTGGGAAAAGGGTTTCCTTGCTCAAGTGCCCCCAGCTTGTGTTGTCTGGGTCTCCAAAGCCTCGGAGGGGCTGGCTTCAGCCAGGGCTTCCTCGCAGGGCTCTCCAAAGACGCTGGGTGCCATTGCCACATGGGAACCAAGAGGGTCCAGCTCCTACAGGGCAGTGAGGCAGACCCACCACGCCAACCCCAGTGGCCAGCAGCACCTCTCAGCCCCACAACTCCCTGGCAGAAAGCACAGGGATGCCCTAAACAAACAGGGGACTCTGTGGCACAGATGTGACACCTCTCCAGCGCTGCAGGTCCCTGCATGGGTCCTGGTCCAGGGTACCCAGGCCTGGCACCCCCCTCCAGCTCCGACGGAGGCTGGGACCAGCTGCCGTTACCTCGTCACCAGGGCAGGAAGAGACACCTCCCTCCCAGGCTCCTTTCCTGTTTGCTGCTGCTTTTAGAGCGAGGTCAGGCCAGGTTCAGGAGGAAAAGGATTGGGGCAGAGTCTTGGGGGGGTTGCTCACAGAGATGGGGTGCTCCTGGACACAGTTAACCCCCTCCCTAGAGGGTGAGCCAGTTGTGAGGCTGCTTCCCCAGTCCAGAGCTGGTCCCCTCCTTGCTGGTCCCTGTGCAGGATGGGGCCAGCACACCACAGGGGAGGAGAAGCATCTGGGGCTCCCTTGTAGGGTGGCATGGCTCCCCCACCATGGGCACCCACGTGTGTGGCTCCGGAGCCAGCCACGACCAGGCTTGGAGAGCTGGGGCTTGCAGTGGTGCCGCTGAAGAGCACTGCGTCCTAGGACACCCTGTCCTCCTGGTGTTTGGGTGGGTGCCCAGGTGGGTGCCTGGCACCAGTCCCATTGGGAAAGCAGCTGGGGGAAGAGCTGGTGAGACTGGGCTGGCCCCAAGCAGCATCCAGCAAAAAAACATCCCACCGCTGGCAAACGGAGGCGTCTGGTCCACCCACCCACCTGCAACCTCCATGCCAGTGTCATGGGCATGGAGAGGAGCCAGCAGCCCAGCATGATGCAAAGTACGGTGTGGGGGGACCCATCTCCACCCCAGCCCTCAAGAACTTGCATGAAGACCAGCTCTCCTACCTTGCCTGGTTGGGATGTATCCCCCCGGCTCTCCCTATCAACGGGAAAAGTCCTGACCTAGTGGCTGCCATGGGCAGGGGGCCGCTGCCATGGGCAGGGGGCCACTGCCCAGCTTTTCCCCCCTTGCTGCTTCTCCCTCAGGGAAAGTATCATTCCCAGCACCACTCCAGGACCGACCAGCCTTCTGCAAAGCCTCCGCTGTGCTGGCAGCCATGCGCAGCTGGTGCCCAGCACACGGCCAGGCAACACGCCCGCAGCGACGGCCCATGCCAGCTTGTTTGTTCTCATTAAAGGTTAACAAGAAAGCCACGCTAAAGCAGCCGGGAGCCGCAGGAGAGGCATTCCCTGGTGCACGCAAAGTGAAGGGACATCCAGGCTTCCCTACCAGAGGGATGACAGCCAGGCTGTGCAGGGACTCTGCCTCTCTGTAGCCACGCCTGCAGCCCCATAAAGGGCTCTGGGGCAGCCAATATGCAGGCAAGCTGCATGGCACAGCACCATTCTGGACATCACCCATGAGGAGACTGCCGCGAGCAGGCAAGAGGTGCGGTTGTGCATTCAAAAGGTGGCAGAGGATGGCGGAGGAGAAGGGCATGCAGCATCAGACATCTCCTCTGAGCACCTCGTGGCACCCTGCACAGCACTCAGCAGGGCTTGCCAGCTCAGGGTCACCTTGCCAAGGGAGGGCAGAGGAAGGGCATGAGCTGAGCCAACACCGCCAGTGCCTGGGCGGTAATTGAGTTAAATGAATCTCTGTCCCTGGCCTGGCCCCACAAGCCACTGGTCACCTCTCCAGCTCAGGGGACTTCCCTGGATGCTCACCACCCTGGCTCAGCTTGAACAGCCACGGCAGCTGCCTCCACCCCTCCTACGCAGGAGAGACATGGGCATAACACCCCAACCGAACCCTTTTTGGGGGTGTCCCTGTTATGCCCTGCTCTTGGCAGGCCTGGGGAGCTGTCTCGAGCATCTCCACCCCAAGCAAAACAGCTGAAGATCCAAACAAACCCCTCCATGGGCAGCCGTGCTCAGACACGCATGTACAGCCATGGCCAGTCCACGTGCAGGCAGAAGAAAACTCCAGACACCCCAGGAGGATGTTCCCATTTCCCTGTCCTCGGTAGGATACAGGACTGGCATCCCAGAGACCCCGCATCCTGCCAGCACTGCATCCTGGGGAGGTTCCCCGGCTGCTCCCTGATGGCCCCGGGACCACCAGCTCTGAGGCTGTGCCCACCCAGCATCACCCAGCCCCTGGAGAAGCCACCCGCCCCAGGAGCATGCTCCCCTGCTGGCACCAGCACCGAAGGCCAAGGTGATGAAGAAGCTATTTCAGGCTATTCCCAGACAAGCGCTCCCAGGACACAGACACCCTTGCATGGCTGGGAACATCACCACAGCTGGAAATGCAGAACAAAAGGGCACACGCCAGCCTCTGCAGGTGCACAGTGAGCAGAAGGCACCGCTGCCCAGAAAAGGCTGGGGAAATGAGTTCCAGCACATAGGAGCTCCTGGTCATGGGGGAGATCTAGGTGGGGGCAGGAGGTGATAATTCTGGCAAGAAGACCCACCGTCATAGCTTGAAAGAGAACCACGGTGAGTGACCAAGTGACTTGTGACCAGGCAAGAGGCAGTCCTGGTCTAGGAAAGCCCAGTCCCAGAGCTGCAGGTGGTCACCCCCACCACGGTGCTACAGCTGACCCCTCTGACTTTATTTTTGCAGAAACCAGCAAAGCCAGCTCCAAAAAATCCTGGCAACCCAACACCGCAGATCATATGCACAGTTTTTTCTGCAGGGCTGATGCCCTGAGGGCTGGAGAAGGACCAGCCCTTGTGCCAAGCCAGGCTCTACCCGCAGCCAGGCTGGCACCAACACCACCGGCAGCATCTCTTGCTGAAGGGGCTGGGCACCCCGCATCCGGACACCGGGGCCGTGGCAGACTCAAGCCCTCCCCCTTCGCTTCCTCGCATCATCCCCACACAGCAGCAGAAATAGAAGTGATATAAATGGCAGCCCTATAAATAACCCCAAAGCACGAGGCGAGGAGCTTGTCCCAGCCTGGCAATGGCCTCAACCCATGCAAAGCCAGGGCTTGGTCTGTGTTCGCCGTCCCCTGGGGACCCCAAATGCCAGCTCCCTGCCCACGACAGGTCTCCCAGGTCCCATCCTTTAAGTCAGAGCCATGTCAGGAGCTCCGAGGCGCCCACTGAGCCTCGGCCACTGGCACAGGCTGGAGCCCAGAACGATGGCATCCCTGCGGGAGGTCCCCATGCCACTGCCCAGCTCCTCTCAGGGTAGCAGCAGGCACCAGATGATGCCTGCCCTGGGCAGCCCACAGCAACCCAGGCTGCAAAATCCTGGGCAAAGCGGGAGTGCTGGCTGGGAGCCTCAGGAAGGGTTTGGGAAGAGATGCCCCCATGCCCCACCACCACTGCAGATCAACAGTTATCCCCCAGTTGCACCCCAACACCCACCTCATCAGCTGCCCATCCCAGCATCCCCCATCCCTGCCCTACCCATTGCTGCCCACATTCCCATGCTCAACCCCATCACGTCCTGTCCTCCACAGGGGCTCGGCCGCCACCACGCCAGCTCCCACTGCAGCCCCTCTCCGCCCAGGGAGACACGGCAATGCATCGAGGACCTCCATCAGCTGAGAGCAGGCAACACCACTGGCAGCAAGCCCTGTGCTGCCTGATTTTGCATGGCGTCATAGCCTCATGCCCCAGCCTTGCCCGGGGGACGTAGCAAGGCTGCTCCTCAGCCACTGGCCAGGAGATAGGTTCTCAGCCAACATGGGATCTATAGGAAGGCCAGGACTTCCCAGTGGCCTCAGTAGTCTCCTCCGGGAATCTGGCAAGGGTAAAACCTGCTGAGGCTGTTTGCAAGCCCTGGGACAGCCGGAGGTGCGGCAGGGAAAGAGTTAATGGTGCGAGGCCTTCCCAAGCACTTCTTGGCAGGCTGAAGAGGGCTGGGAGATAGGAGGATCGGGCCAGCAACAAAGCAAGATCTGTCTCATTAATTCCTCCGAGCATTCCTCCCTCGTCACCCAGGAGGAGGAGGCAGCACCCAGGTCACTCGGGAGCTCCCCTCGGGGTCCTGCTTGGGTGCAAGGCGTGTGAAGGGGGCGGGGGGGGGGAAGATGGGTGCAGCCTCTCCTCCGGGACCGATGGCTCTGGCGTCCCGCAGAGGGTCGGGGAGGGCCCTATATGGACGCAGGCAGCTTCCCCTTTGCCTCCCGTACCCCTGCCCAGCTGTCCCAAGGGAGACGGGGCAGGGCACTGCTCACGCCACCAGCTCCTCCGCAGAGTAAAACAAGGGGTGCCATCCCAAACCCGGGAGCGAAGCAGCGGCCGGAGGAGCCCACGCATTCCGGACAGGGTCTGGGGGGGGCCGGGTGGCTTTGGGGGGTGCTTGCCCGATGTCCCGCAGTCGGGCGGTTCTTTCTCCAGGCGTCTCCGGCCACGGTCCCGGCCCTGCCGCAGCGTGCGGAGCAGACCCGCGAACCACAGGGCCATGGGGCGGAGGAGCGGAGCCCCTCAGCCGCGTCCCCGTCCCCACCCTCCGCGCCATGGCCGAGCACACTCCTGCGCCCCTTCGGGTGCCCACCCTGGGGCTGGGAGGCGGGCGGCAGACGAGGTCGCTGGCAGGTGGTGACACCCGCCCCCCCCAGGGTGTAGCCCTGCTAAAGCCACCAACCCCGCTCCCCCTTTATCCCCCCCGTGACCGGCGTCTCCCCCGGGGCCGGCGGCGTCGCCCAGGGTGCGGAGGTGCCGGTGGCACTCACATGTCCCAGGAGAGGCGGAGGACGACGCGCGGGGCGAGAGCGGGCCTGGCTCGGTGCATCCCCTTTGTTCCACTCCCATGGACGGGGAGCAAGCGGGGAGTTCGTGCAGGCTCTTGGCAGCGCCCACCCCGGCTCTCTCCATGGAAACGCGGGAGCCATGTGATTTCGGCAGGAAACCACGGCACAGTCAGCGCCAATGGCGGCTGCACGGCCAGGAGCGCCTCCCTCCCCGAGGAGACCGCTGCCGCCACCGCCATCGCCATCGCCATCGCCGCCGCCGCCGCCACGGCCGTGCAGGGGTCCCGTCCCCACCGGCCCAGCCCGCCGGTGCATCGGCATCCCCCGGGGGTCCGCCAACCCCACCGAGAGCTGGAGCGGGACGCCTGTGGCCCATTCCCAGCCCTGCTCGCGCAGGCAGCCAGTACTCCCCTTGCCCCCGGCGAGGTGGGATCAGCCCGGCTTGCTCGCACCTGGGCTGCTTGCCCTCCTGCGGGCACACGGCGCCCGCAGCCTCTCCCTGCCAGGAAAGCAATGGCTGGAGCCTCCCCCCGGCCCCGAGGGCCACTATGGCCTCCCAGGCTTCAGCTCTCCGTGAAAGACCCCAAGCACGTTGCACAGCCCGCTGATAGCAGGGACGGCATCTCTGGGCAGTGAAGTGATATGACCGAGGCTGTGCAGTCGGTCAGTGGCGGAGGCAGAACCAGCGCCCAAGTATCCTCGCTCCCAGCTCTACAGCACCCAGTACCCTACACTGCCTTCCCCCCAACCTCTGACCCCGACCGTGGAAAGCAGGAGCCGTGCTCAGACCTCTGCCGAGCGGCAAGTCCACCCTAGGAGAGCAAAGCATAGGCACCGACCTGCGTTCCCCATCCCCACCAGCCTCCAACCTCCACATGGAAGGAGAAGAGGAGCTCTCCCAGCATCCCCAGCTAAGGGATGGGCAGCCTTGGTACAAATGCAGGCTGCCACCCTGGTGGATGCTGCGGTTACACAGTGCTGCCTTCCTCATAGAGCATCACGGCTGCCCTGGATTGGACCCTGCCCTGCCAGTCCATGTCCTAAACCCTGACACCTCTGAGCACCCCTTGAGGTGGAGGGGAGGGAGGAAGCCACGCTTCCCCCACACCATGCCTGTTGGGGGGACGCAACCTGCTCCTCTCCTTTCTCCCAAGCCCATCTTTCTCCTACCTGTCCTAGATCGTATTGAATTGACCCCGTTTTAAATGGGACTGATGCCTTTGCAGCCCCGATGAGACATCCTCCATGCAAGAATGAGACAACGCAGCGCTCCAGCCAGCCTTGTGATGCAAAAGCACTAATTAGACGATCACCACGTCTCAGAGCTCAGCGGAGTAGGGCAATATCGGTGACAAGGAAACCATTGCACCACTGTCGCTCTCCTGGGGCTGCACTGAGGAGCAGAGCACTGCTGCCAAGGACATCTGGTGAGAACCAGGGTGTCCCAGCTCTCAGCCCATCCCTGGCCTGGTTATGTGAAAGGATAAGCTCTGCAAAGATGGGAGAGAGGACAGCTGGTTCTGCGGCTGCCAGGGAAATGCCAAGCCAAAGGCCCAACACGGACAGGCAGAAAGGATGTATGGATCCATCAACCCAGCTGGTTGATCGATCAACCCAGGTCCCAGTGCCACGCGGTCCCTGTCCCACCAGGATGACCCACCACCACGTGCCTGGCATGGTCAGCACCACCATGCCATGCTGTCATCACTTGATCCAGCATCCAGCGTGGATCAAGTGGGGGGCTGGATCCCACCCACACACTGTGGATGGTGTCACCACCTTGTCCACCCCCAGAAGTTCTTCAAAGGCAGCCAGGTTTTGCTGCACGGTCAGGAGAGTGAGGTTAGCTGGGCGAAGGCAGGAAACCTCTGCTAACATGGCTCAGCGGGTTGTGTGGATGTTAAAAATGCAAGTACAGGTGCTCTGCTGAGCTCTCGGGACTTGCCCCGTGCAGACACTCTGCCAACATCCCTGCCAGGGCTCCCCCTGAAGAAATAACAGGGGAAGCTGACCCCGTGCAGCGCTCAAAGGAAGCTCTTGGTGCACAGAGTCACTTGGGTCACCCTCTCCAAGTCCTTCCAGCAATACCAACTCTGGGTCAGCACTTTGGCCCACCAACACGCCATCTCTGCAGGCTCTCTACCAACCTGCCAGACCTGCCGCCGCACCAGCAAGGTGGCTGTGGGGACTTGGTCTGCACCTGCAACTGGCATGGTGCGGCAAAGCAGGCACTTGGGAGCACCCACCCGTACCAGGTCTGTGTGGATGCATCCGATCCTCCTCATGCCCCCCGCCTGGCCTGGTGGGCTGCCTAATGCCCACCACAGCTTGCCTGGGTTCACCCACCCCAACTGAAGACCACCAAGCTGGTCCTACCCACTCCCTTGCAGCAAGGTGGGTCTTTGGATACTGAGCATTTAGAATAGAATACAATAGAATAGAATAGAATAGAGTAGAGTAGAGTAGAGTAGAGTAGAGTAGAGTAGAGTAGAGTAGAGTAGANGAGTAGAGTAGAGTAGAGTAGAGTAGAATAGAATAGAATAGAATAGAATAGAATAGAATATTTTCAGTTGGAAGGGACCTACAACGATCATCTGATCCAACTGCTTGATCACTTCAGGGCTGCCCAAAAGTTAAAGCATGTTATTAAAAGCACTATCCAAATGTCTCTTAAACACTGACAGGCTTGGGACATCAACCACCTCTCCAGGAAGCCTGTTCCAGCATTTGACCACCCTCTCGGTAAACATTTGGGGTGCCTGGAGGTGGACTGACCCACACCACCACATTTCACTTACCTATGCACCACCATTGCAAGGTAAAACACCATTCCCAGCTGCCGCCGGGATGGGGAGCAGCTGTCTCACTCTGCAGACATCAGAAGAGGGGACCGCACCAAGGCTGGGCCGACAGGGCTGCCTGCAGCACTCCTCCCCTCAGCCACATGCCTGCCTGCCCTGCCAGACTGGGTACGTTGAGCTAAACACTCCCTCTGCCAAGGCTTGGGCTGGCGCACCGCACAGGCTATTCTAGGTCACCGGGAGCTTGCTCGGTACAGACGAGTTTTGCAAACAAAAGCAAGGGCAGGCACGGCACCCAAGTCCCCGCAGCACCCCCTGCCTGGCTGCTCCCCAGAACCCCCCTCCTGGTTTTATGGAGGGATGATCACCACCGGCAGGCAGGGGTTAACCTTCCCTGCACGGATACGGACACTCCTGGACCCAGGCCACGAAGGAGGCTTCCAGGCAGTCCATACCCACGCTGGGCAGCTGGGCACCCTGTCTGAGCACTGGCTGGCATCACCCAGCGCCTCCCAGCACAGGATCGCACCTTGCCAGAGCCTGGTGACCTGGGACCACCCTAAGCACATTCTCCTCTCCCTGGCAGCTTCAGGAACCAGCTGTGCCAGCTGCCTCCATCTGCCTGCTGCGATGCAGAGAAAGGTCTGAGCCATCAGCAGACCCCTGCACTGTGGGTCTCTGTCCAAATTGCTCTTCTCGCTGCAGGCTGGGCCTGGAGCCACGTCTTCCTCTCCCCTCTCTCTGGAGGGCAGGAGGCCAGCTCTTGGCTCCAGGCCTGCCTCCCTCCACGCCGCCCTGGAGCTGCTGCGTGCTCAGCATTCCTGCTCAGCGTTGGAGCAAGGCAGTAAGCGCAGGCCAGAGCTTCAAGCCTTGCACCGGGATGGCCACGCGTGTTGAGCACACTCAGAGATCAGCCATCAACCCCAAGAACTGCCTAGGTCCCTTGGCTCGACAGAGCCTGCCTCCATCCCTGCCACAGGCTTGGAGCTGAGCATCCCGGCATCCTGGCGCTGGGCTCCTCATCCCTCCGGGTGTGTGTTTTTGGGGAACACAACCTGGGAAAAAGCTAAGGGAGCCAGGGCGGTGCTGGTGCAGCGTGAGCCGTGTGAGCCGTGCTCCAGCTGACTCACCAGAGCCTCGGCTGCACTTGGGAACTGGCCAGCAGTGGGAAAGGCTGTGCCAGCAGGTCCTCTGAGCTCTGCTGGAAACCCTTCCCCGGCGCGCTTGGGGCCAGTGTGCAGCAGCAGCAGTCTGGGGCACAGCCCTGACTCAGCCTGTCCCTCTCTGTGGGGCAGAGCTGCCTGTCCCAGCACTTTTTCTGCCCATGGGGCTGGGAGAAGGGAGGCGAGGACATCCCTGGAGCGGCCACAAACCTGCTCAGTGTTGGCCAGCTCTGGGTCAGCTCACCCAGACTCTCTGGCTGGCAAGCAAGCACCCAAGCCTGGGCTTTTCAGGAAAGCCAGAACATCCAGATTGCGACTGCATCAGATTCAGCCCCAGCATGGTCCAAGGAGGGCAAGGAGCTCCAGAAGGACACCATGGGCTAGTCCAGACTTTCCCCTCTCCTAACTCCCTTCTCCATCCCAGGAAGGTGGCAGGCAGCATCTCCAAGCCCAGCCCCAGTTCAGCTTAGGAGGCTGACCATTCCCTGGGACGACATCACCTCCTGCAACCCCTGCCTCGGCATGGTAGGAACCATCTCATGCACACCCTGGAGGAATCACTCCAAAAGTATTCATGATTCACAAGATTCCTGCAGCCCCTTGGGAACTGTCCGACACTGAGCAGGAAAGCTGAGGTCATGGAGAAGCCCAGCAACCAGCCCGGCTCAGCACACAAGGCCGGCGGTGGGGAAGCTGGCATGGCCAGACCATGGTGCGGCATCAGCAGCCTGAGGATTCAGCATTGCGCCGTGTAAAGCTCAGCTCATTGAGTCGGCTGCTGCAGGAATGCCTTGCCCCAAAGCTGGCCCAGGCCAGACACGCCGGTGCTGTAGGGGATGCAAGAGGAAAAGGCGATTCAGAGCACAGGGTGCTTTGGCAGGGCTGAGTTTGCAAATTTGGCAGGGCTGTTTGCAAGTGCATGCAAACACGGTCCTCCCTGAGCAGCGCAGGGGACCCCACGCGTACCCTGATCCGCTCCATGGTGGTCCTGGGCACCACTGAGGTGGGGTCCCTATCCCCTCACGGGCAGCAGCTGCTGCACCCAAAAGCACAGAGCAGCTCCATGCAGGGGCAGCCAGCGGGCACCCACATTGGTCTCCGAGAGCATGAAAGCACTCCCTGCAGCAAGCACCAGCCTTCAGCAAAAGATCCCTCCCCTCCAAAGAAAACAACAAAGAAAATGCTGGGATGGGGATTAAGGAAATGAAACCAGCTGTGGGTAAGCAAGGATAGGAAGTGACTGTAATCATCTCCGGTCCCTGCTGGCCTGCATCTCTCCCAGCAAGGCACGTATAAACCTAAGGGGAAATCACGTGCTGGAGAGTGCATTGGACAACCAGGAGGTTACCAAGTGATCCAGGGTCCCGGGGCGGGACAGGCACCCAGCGACCCTCTGTGCACCTGAGCCTGGCATTTCCATGCTCACTCCATCCCTGCAGAAGAGAAGATGCAGGGAGACCTCCTGACACCACAAGCTGCACTCTGGTCCTGAAGCTGGCACCACAAGATGGCATCTCAGGAGCTTTGCCCCCATTGTGTGCCTCTTCTGCCTGTCCTGTGATGCTGGCCCAAATTGGTCTCCGCTGGGAAGGGGGTCCCTGGAGGAAAGCAGCAGCAGCCAAACAGGCAGACTGGGGGTAAAACTAGTTGCTAAAAGTTGCCGGTGGGGCAGGGGTAGAAGGGGGGGACATACTGATAGCATGGATCCTGCCCCATCCTCCCCACCCAAGTGATGCTCCCCTGAGCCTTAGGACGGGGTGGGAGTGGACCAACTCTGGCTCGCCGCAGGACAAGCGCCCCTCACATGCCTCTAGCACATGCATTGATGCCACCAGGCCTGGGCCATGGCTCCAGCCAGTCTCTCCTGTATCTGTCACATGCCCTGGCGCGCCGGGGCCAGCTCTGTTTACATGTGCAAGTCTCATATTCTCCTGCCGGGGATGAGTCAGGCTTCCCTCCGACACCCCACCGAGGCAGCAGTGCCAGGGCCCCAGCACTGCGTCACCAGCTGGTGTTTGCCTCCCCACCGGCACAAGGCTGGGGAATGGCTGGAAAGGGCTCGCACAGCCCTCTGCTTTCCATCCTGCTCGGAGCCATCTGCAGCAGCACGGAAGGCGCTGGAGGCTGGAGCTCACTGCCAGGAAGCTCTCCCTGGCTCAGCTCCACCGGGCCAGCTTCCTTCCCCTCCACCCCACAGGCACGTCATGGCTCAGCGCAGGGGGGTAAAGCCCTAAGCAAGCCCCCAGCCCCTTCCAGAGGGTCTAGTGAGGGTGGGATGGCCAGGATGCTGCTGAGGAAACCCCATGTCTGCAAAGTCTTGGGGTGCTGGGGTGTCTCCTGAGGTGCCAGCTTACAGAAGAATGAGGTCCCCTGGATTTGAGACCATCGGGGACAGAGGCTGGAGCTCAAAGGGGAAGCCAGCCCACTTTCTGCACCATCCCAGGAGCTAGTGCTGCCTGCTGAGCTGGCGCTGGACTTGGGGGGTGGCAAGATGGTGCCAGGGGCACGCCACCACCCTGCCTGCATGCAGTTTCTCCAGTGGGCACCAGCAGTCTGTCCCCTCAAGGGGGTCCCCAGCTGAGCCGCAGTGAGGGCAGCATCCCTGGCCCTTCTCCTGGTGGACAGCAGACACTGCCAGTGTACCCTGGCCGCATCCAGCTCTCCCGCCCTTCCACTGCTCCCAGCCCTTGCTTTCTGCTCCTTCTTCCCCGCGTATCCCAGAGCCAGGAGAGCTCGCTCTCTCTCTGGAGAGAGGCCTTTTCACTTTGCTTCCAACCCTTCCCAGGGTGGGAAAAGAGCCTTGAGGCTCCTTTTTGGATCTCCCCATCTGCATCCCCCTCGCTGTGCCCAGGGCTGGGAGCAGGCTGGCTCCGCGGGAGCACAGTAACAAGAAGCGTGTTGGAGCCATTGGGAAGGAGCAATGTTCCCGGATGGTATGCAGCCCTGACAGCACTGGCTCTGGTTTAAAGGGTAACTTTATCCTGTAACAACAAACAAAAGGAGCCAAGTTCCTCTCCAGCGTCACTTCCCTGGCTCTGAGGAGAGGCACACCGGGGAGAGAGCTCATCAAAATGAGCTTGGATCTTGTTCTTGCCTTCACTGCAGCTCATTCCTCTCCCTGAAGCCAATAAGGGGGGAAGAATGCTCCAGGGGAGCAGGGCTGGGACCTGAGTGGGCATCCAGGCCATGCTGTTCTGCGTCCCCGGCAAAGGCTGGGACACAAACCCCGCAGCTGGAGAGGATGGGATGGTACCTGCTGGTCTCCAGGGACATCCCTGAAGTGCCTGTGCTACTCACCGGGTTTGCACAGATGCATTTGGGTGGTGATGTGCTGGGGACAGTGGGGACGACCTCTCTAGCGAGCCCTGTCCTGCAGGCAAGCAGCAGGAAGGCTGCCCCAGCCCATGGGCAGCTTAACCCCATCTGCCATCCCCACGGCCCCCTGTGCACGCTCATGACACTGGACAGGCATGCCGGCAGCTCTGTGCGGTGCCAGCTCCTGGTGCAGCCTCCCAGGAACTTGTTCTGCAACAGCTGGAAATTCAGGCCCAGCCGGTGCCGGGGGATGGGCAGGGAGAGGCTGACCTGCACCAAATCACCCAGCAGGACCCTTCAAAGCGGGACTGGGCCCTACAGCCGAGGACCCGCTCTGGCAGGGTCACCAGTTTTGTGGACACTGCTGGGGGCAAAGGTGTGGGCAGAAGCCCAGCCAGGGGAGGGAGGGCGAGCACCTCACTGCAACCCATGCATGCACGCTCTTGTGCTGAGTTCAGGTGACAGCACAGCTTGCACAGCTCCCAGATGGGTGGCATTGGGTTTTTTGGATGATCCAGATATGTGGATGATCCACATAGGCCCTGTGCCAGGTCCTCAGGCCATGGAGCAGGCTGGCCCAGGTGAACCGCTGCTTTATGCTGGGGGTGCACATGGGGCACTGGGGCGTGCAACGGGCACACCAACATATGCAATGTATTTGCAGGAGAGCGTGGAGCATCTCTGCATCACCCTGGCAGGCTCAGCAGCTGGGTGACCTACCTCTGCTCCTGCATGGACAGCAATGCTTGGGAAAGGCATCCTGCAGTGGCCAGCGCTGGGGAGGACACAGCCCCAGCCTGTGTGACAGGACACTGAGGACCCCCTCCCTGCCAGATGAGAAGTGGGGGGACAATTTGGCAGAGTTCAGTTGCAGGAGGATAAGGTGATCTGGAGAAGGTTTCTGAGATGTCTGTATGATTTCCACTTACCCAGGGAGTGGCAGGTAGCACCTCTGGAGACCCTGGGGTTCAATTAAACCCCATCTCTTCAAGCGAAGCCGGTGAAGTGCTGCAATTTTCTTCCTCAAGATGGATTTCCTTCAAACCATTTATTAGGTATTTGGGTTAAATCTGTGCAAAGCTGGTAAAGCTGCTGCCTCCGTGGTGCCCCCCCAGCAGACCAGGGGGGTTTCCAGAGGAAGCACCAGGAAGAATCCAACCAGCTAAAAGGGGGAAGAGAGAGCAAGGAGGGAATCACTGGCATCTAAAGCCTTCAGGACCTTCTCTCCACACTGAGATGACAATGACAACGTCCACCCTTTGCAAGCGTGGCTGTGGGAGGCCCGTGGGAGACACCATGGCTTGGGGGGTGCTGCTGGTCCCCAGGGAGGTAAAGCCTGCAGCAAGCCCCCCGTACCAAACCGTCCTCCCAGGGCAGCTGTGGAGCCTTCCCAGCTCTGGCTGACTGGAGCAGAGAGCAGCAGGCCAGGCAGCAGGGGGTTAAAAGCTTGAGGTGGGACTTGCTGAGCTGCTTCCTCCCGCCTTGAGAATAATACAGCAGAGGGAGAAGGGATACACCGCGGGGCTCTGCATGGCCAGATAGCGATGGAGCAACCCTGGCCCTGCAGCTGCGGCGTGCCAGAGGAAGCCTCAGCACGTTATCTGCTGGCCCCTCTTGGCTTCCTTGGCAGCCCTTGTGCTGCAGGGACTGGGATGTGCTTCCTCCTGAGCCACGTTTCTCATGCACCCAGGCTGGGTCCCAGTACTTTGATCACAGCCCCAGCACCCTCCTGGCATTGCACTCCCCAGAGAGCTGCAGGTCCCCAGACAATCCAGCCTTCCCAGCATCAGTCTACCCCACCGCTGGTGGCTCTGGAAATGGTCACCCGAAGCACAGAGCCACAGAACCGCAGTGCCACCTGGCATGGAGATGTCCCCACCGTGACCATCCTGCTGCCCCGGTCCCCCATGCCGTGGACAGTGCCCACACTTTGGCAGGACGACGAGCTGTTTTGGCTGAAAGAAGACTCCTGTCGAGGGGATCTCTAGGTCCTGGCTGAGGTCCCTGCAGTTCTGGTTGCCTCTGCTCCCAGTCCTTCCCTGGCCAGCGAAGGTCTGCTGCACCTGGAGCTGCTGCAACTGACCACCCTGGCCACACTGGCCGTCCTTCCGCTGGTGTCCCAGCACTTCCTCGTGTCCTGGCTGTTTGTGACCTGCCTCCTGCCTGCTGCTCCACCTCCACAGCTGCATCTGTGTCACAGGAGCAGCCCTTTTCCGTTCCCAGTCTCCTCTTTTGCCCTTCTCCTCCTGGAACGGGCTTTGTCTTTCACGGGTGCTCTGCCTGCTGCTGTTTGCCCCACCTGGGCATGGGAGGTTGCCTCTCAAAATGGGTCTTGCCCTGATACTGGCAAGTCCTGCCAGGACTCCCCATGTCCTCCCCACTCCTGTCCTGACCCATGGATATGTCTGACCCCAGCTCCTGGTGCAACAAGTCTTTGGCAGTGGCTATTGGTCTGAAAGAGGGTAGCTGGTGGAAGACCCTGGAAAATATGGGCCTTTCCCACCACCGAGATGTTCACTGAGGTTGGTTCCTGGAGCTTGGGCTCCCTAGAGCAGAGATGTGTTTGGCCCCAGATGCTACTGCAGCCCCACAGGGGCTGGCAGAGGCAGTCTGAGCTGCTCTGGGTGACAATCTCCCTACCCATGGTCCCTGGAAGTCCCCAGCCAGGTTCCCGTGCCCTTGTGAAGGGTCCCTGAGGGGTTGTCCAGATTTCCCTACTGCTGGACCTAGCAGCCCCCTGCAGCAGTGACATGCATGTTATAGGACAGGCAATGCACTGGTCCAGTTGGCACCTGTCCTCCAGCTTCAAAATAGAGATGGATCAGCTGCTGAAAGCAGATGAATCCTAAATCATCCTTGCTCTGTCCCAGCTTGCCCATGCTCCCAAGGAGCTGCTAGATGGCCAGGTGGAGGTGGCATTTGAAGTGTCTCCTGGGGCACTGTGCTGCAGCCCAGTGAAAGGACACAGGGCATGGTGCTCAAGGCTGCACATTGCCATCACGGTGAGCAGGGGGGGACGCTGAGGTTTGATGCTGCCCAGAGCCGGGAGACAAGCCTGAGACAGGGCAAAGCTGCAAACCTCATGAGGTTCAACAAGGCCAAGTGCAAGG
>VYZW01060494.1:348-19810 GCA_013401315.1 Balaeniceps rex
AGGACTTGGGGGTACTGATGGATGAAAAGCTGGACATGAGCCAACAGTGTGCGCTTGCAGCCCAGAAGGCCAACCCTATCCTGGGCTGCATCAAAAGAAGCGTGGCCAGCAGGTCGAGGGAGGGGATTCTGCCGCTCAACTCTGCTCTGGTGAGACCTCACCTGGAGTACTGCGTCCAGCTCTGGAGCCCTCAGCACAAGGACATGGAACTGTTGGAGCAGGTCCAGAAGAAGGCCACAAAAATGATCCAAGGACTGGAGCACCTCTCCTACGAGGACAGGCTGAGAGAGTTGGGGTTGTTCAGCCTGGAGAAGAGAGGGCTGCGGGGAGACCTTATTGCGGCCTTTCAGTACTTAAAGGGGGCCTATAGGAAAGATGGGGACAATCTTTTAGCAAGGCCTGTTGTGACAGGACAAGGACTAATGGTTTTAAACTAAAGGAGGGGAGGTTTAGACTAGATATAAGGAAGAAATTTTTTACAATGAGGGTGGTGAAACACTGGAACGGGTTGCCCAGAGAGGTAGTGGAGGCCCCATCCCTGGAAACGTTCAAGGTCAGGTTGGATGGGACCCTGAGCAAGCTGATCTACTTAAAGGTGTCCCTGCTCACTGCAGGGGGGGGTGGGCTAGATGACCTCTAAGACTTCTTTCCAACCCAAAGCATTCTATGATTCTATGAAGTAATCCCACTACCTTCAAAATAATGAGATGTGATGAGAGGCATGCTTGGAGAACCATCTATCAGGCTAGTCCACTCCACACAGTGCATTTAGATGAATGCCCGTATCTGCAGCATTTCAATGGAATACAGGTTCTCCTTCAGCACAATTCCCTTTGAGGGAAAAATAATTAAGATAATTCTCAGCAAATTGTATTCCTCAAGAAGTTCCACCTGCATGCATCTTCTCTCAACAGGTATACTGCCTGCATACTGCCCTGTTATGCAAACAATGACTACTCTCTACCAAATGCTGAACCAACTTGGATCATTAGGCACTGTTACTCCTGAGGCAAAGTGTGAACAAATCTCCAAGTGTCTACAAAATATCTGAGATAAGAAATTCTTTAATGTAGCTACAAAAGTGGTTTAACTATGTTAGAAAAATATACGAAATAACACCCTGGCAGTTTCATGACATGTCTGGACACAGCTAGCTATTTACTGGAACAGTGACTGCATGAAGGTAACCACAGTCCTTTCAAGGGAAACAGATCGGTATTTCCTAAAGATCTAGACAGGTGAAGACAATGAAACAGCCTCAACCCCAGATTTAAGTTGCACAATTTCATGTCTAGGGTAAAAAATACCATGTGTACTAGATATAAATCAGGATTTAGTTGTCTATTGAGTCCAGAAGGATCAAAAGCGTAAGGTCATCTTACAGGTGAGGTAATAACAACATTGAAGACAAGAGAGTTTAAAGGTTTTTCAAAGTAAGTATGAACGGATCGGACATTCACTAAGTTAGAGCTAAACAAAGGAAGGCATCTAGAAAAAGTGCAAGACAGTCTTTGAAGAGGAAGAACTGAAACCAAACCCAAAGGCTTGAAATAGCACCAATCTTACACTTAAGAATGCCCTCGAGAGCAGCACTCCTGGCTGTCAAGAAGAAAAGGAGGCTGGATCCAGAGACCTGGTGAGGCGTCATTCAAATACTATTACTTGAGAGCTGATCTGGCCCCCTACTCTAAAGGCCATGGAAGGTAAAAACCCAGGAAACTTGATCAACTAGAGGTAGGGAGATATAGGTGAAGATGCTAACCAGACAGACCTTCATCTTCATCAAGCAATGGGAAAGACTTATCTCCAGATGTACATAAAGATAATTATGGTCAAGGCAGTTGAAGACAGGAGAGCGACAGGCACACCACAACCGTCCACTCATCTAAATGCACAAGTCAAGGAATGTTTTCTTTCTCACTAGCTAGCTTGAGCCACTCCTACTGGAGAAAAGAAAAAGTATTCTGAGGACTTTCAGCTTTACTAAAGATCAGGGTCAATCAGGCAATCCAGGTCCTGAGATGACAAGTTTGGGATGAGAAGATGTCTCAAGCCTTTTATGAACTGCCAAAGGAGTTTCTGAAACCACGTCCAGTGTGGTTAAGACACACTCCTTCCACTTTATTTATTCCTGCCTTAGTCTAAGACCTGTAAGACCAGTGACACAGAAGGGAAACACACACAGTTTACCTCTTCACCACAGAATCAGCAATGCAGGAGAAGTCCTGGACACTAGTCCACTCTTGATCAAAACATGAGACCTCCTTTTAGTCTGCTACACAAGGGAATTTGCCATGGCCTTGTCCCATTCATGAAGAGGATTTAACATCCCAGCCAGCCAGATGGCAAGTATTGAGTTTATGATGCAAAACTGACAGAAGAATACAGCTCTCCCATGAAGCCCATGGGGGAAACCATGTTACAGACAGCACCGCAGCAGGCAGCTGTCTTTATAGTCTATTTGTTCAAAAGATACATGCAGGGGAATACAAATGGTTTTGATGGCACTTCTCTCCAAACTGGAGAGAGAGCTGAAAAGCAGCCTAAGACAAACCTATTTTAAAAGAAAAGTGTTTATTAACCTGAACAGCAGTCTGGTAACCCCTACTATCCTTTTTTTATAGTCAGCATCTAAATGGTGCTGATGGTTAGACAGTGTTAACAAGGTCTCCTGGGCTACAGTGGAACTTTGGTGTTCAACTTCAAGACGACAGAAACACCTTGGATCACAGCACCTATCACATCATGTGTCTTCATATTCTCAAAGGTAAGACCTAGACTGGATGGTCTTTGGTCCTGTATGTCCAGTTTGGAGATACAATGCCTTACCTTTCATAATGCTGATGCCACAGATCTGTCCACACTACTGAAGAAATTCATATTTCCTTGTAAACCATGTTTGGTGACATTGATCTTTTTAATCTTGTTTTTCCTTATACTGCAGTGTAAGTACTTCAGTAAGAAACGCAAGTAGCAAGACAGCCAACAGAGCCTGGAACCTGTTGCCTCAGAAGCTCAGCTTTATTAAGACTTTGCCACACTTGTACTAAGTGTAGCCTTTAACACTGGTACAACCAAGACACTGAATTAAAGGTAGCAAAACTTGTCCAGTGTCATGGTACTAATAGTTTCAATACTTAGTTTTGTGATACAATTCCAGGACAGAGTTGAAATCCTTCGGAGATATATTGTTCACTTAGCACCAGCTTCTGGAATTGTGGAGAAGGACTTGGGGGTACTGATGGATGAAAAGCTGGACATGAGCCAACAGTGTGCGCTTGCAGCCCAGAAGGGGCTAAAGCCCCCTAATAATTAATATTAGGACTGCACTCAGAGCAGTCCCCAGCAGCTCCAGACTTCAGTACTGGATATGGTCACATTTTCCTGAAGTCTGACTGTAAGGACATGTGTCCATTCCCCACCCCTCACCATCTGGAAGCAAGCATCTCTCTGCAAATGGATGTACAGCAAGCAGCTTATCAACTGCTTAGCCAAGATGTGGAACCTATCACAAGATCCAGATATTTCATGCTGAAGTGTGCTGCACCAGATTTAAAACAGGCTTCAATTGTCTATTCAGTACAGAAGGATCAAAAGCTTACAGTAACCTTACAGGTGAGGTAATAACAAAATTGAAGGCAAGAGAGCTTAAAGGCTTTCCAACTTGCAAATGAACAGATCAGGCATTCACTAAATCCTGTAGGCACTGCCATTCCAACCTTTGTGGTCTCAGCCGACCATGTAAAGGAGAGCAAGGTTCATGCATGGGCACAAAACATGAAGCTACTTAAAAAATTCACCTGGGGCAAGCACATACTGCCAAAGCATTCACAAATACACAAGAACAAAGCATTTATTTTTGCTCCAGGATCCCATCCCTGCTTTGAGGGCTGTTTTGTACATTGCACATGAAGTAGTCATCACATGAAAACAGAAGTCCTACTAAGAGCAGGAACCACAGACCTAGACAAGCCTGTGTTAACTGGATCAACTTTTATCTTAGCTACACAACTGTATTTGCTTCTGTATCCTTAGGCCCCATGAATCTTGTATTCATAGTACTCATAGTTCAAAAAAGCATGGCTTGAAAGGATCCACCTTCAGTCTTGTATAGAGTCCGACAGTTAAGGCAGTTTTGTAGGAAGCAAGAGGCGAAGCTTTGAATCCCCTCATGTTGAGAAGGAAACTGAACCTAGGCCTCTTTGCAGCAATTAATCTAACCATCAAGCTATTTCAGGAAGCAGGCATCCTCACAAACTATGGCCTCAATGCAGCTAGTATGTACTGGCACACAGTATGGTCAACTGACATAACCAAGTCAGAAGCATGCAAGCTACTGTATCTTCCCTCTCTCCCTCAGATAATTGAACATGTTTAGGTTATACCCAAGACTGCTAACTGCAAGCCATTTCAGAATGGAGCCAAAGTGTGGTTTGACAACACAGATGAACCATCCTAACCCACAGGCTGCTACGAACAGGGACAATTCCCCTCCTGCATGTTCATACCTCCTGCTTCAGGCTAGTACTCATCTAAGCCCACAGAGTGCCGACACAGAGAACTAAACTGCTGAAAAGCATCATTTTGTGGCAAGGTTGGTTTTATGCCGGCTTTGCTCCCTGAACCAGCTTATGTTGGCTGCCAATCCCCAATGCTAGCACAAGAGGCTGCAGAAACGCACAGCCTATGGGGGAAAGGAAAGGAAACTGGATCACCCCTTTTAACAGCAGCCCAAAGATATATCAGCTCGGTAGTGTCATAAGCCTGAAAGCACATTCATACTCTTCTGATTACCCCACCATTGCATTTCCAGATCCCAGAGAAATTTAAGCTGAAGCTAGAAGTTTGCTCCTGGGTGGGGCAAATTCAGGTGCACACAGAGAAGGCAAAAGGAAACCTTAGTGTCAACTTGTCCAGAGTTCTCCCGTTTGAAGCAGATACAAAGCTAAGCTGTTGCTCAGCAGGGTTTCTAGACCAACTTTTGATTTATGTCCCCCTCAGGTGCTACGCGCTGAGTAGTTACAGCACAGCATTTCAGACAGATGTACACTTTTTAAAGCTTTTTATTTCTGATTCAGATCTCTCAACTGACATGTTTAAACTACATTTGTTAAACGGCATATGCCTATAAGACTTTCAATAAGGTGAGTTACAGCATTAAAAGAATATATCTGCACGTTAAATATCAATTCATGCTACATAACTTTAACCATTAGTCACCGCCTGTCAAGATTAAAGACCAAGTTTTGACTACTACAGCTGTATCAAAGACCCCTTTCACAAGACGGATTTCGAAAAATGCCCAAATGAAAAGTGTTCACTTACGTGCAGAGAATTGATTGGTCCTCACGGTCTGCAAAACAAGAACAAACATGGTTATAGTTTTTTGTTTATACTGTCCTGTAATTTGCAAGACAGTTTCTTTTAAATGAATATTTAAAAAAATTCAGCTTTTCAGCTTAACAATTCTAAGGACACTCTCAAGCAATTTTAATAATACCCCTTAAATGTTCCAGTTCACACACACACAGCCCCCTCAAACAACAGTTTAGACGTTCCTAAAAGTTCTGCCATTTCATATAATAAAGCCAAAATTTTGGTTAAATTTAATAATAATCCACAGTAAACTTTTTAACCATATTTTCAGACAAAGCTGGCCCAACGTCTTTTATTCTGTATGCACCCTTTCCCAGATTAATCAGATTATTTAAAATCTTGAGGATTAAGCAAGAAAAAAAAAAGTTTTAAGTACACAATACTAATGACCAGACACTTGGAAATAGCACTAACATCTCCAGCAAACAAGTGCTTTAATCTATAGCTTCCCCCCGCCTTTTTTTAAATGAACATGCACGCCTAAAGCGCTTCCATAATTCAGCTTATTCATTAAAGACTTGTCAAAAGGATATCCAGGGGAATACTGAACAATATATACCGAATACGGAACTCAGCAATATGGTGCAGCTCAGCACTTTTGTGACACCCACTCATGACCTTTGAAAAGAATGTCTGAAGGTCAGTTATACCCTGCAAGAGGTATTTCATAATTGCAGGATCTTTACAGAATATATTTCAACATCTACAGTCTATATTAAAAATTATATAATCAAAACATTCAAATATACCTGCAAAAAAGTAAAATGTTTCAGTTAAAGGTGTTCTCCACCCCTTGTTTGAGCCAGGGTTTTCAAGGAGTTCAACATCTTTTTCATAAATCTGCATCACAAAGATCTTGCTTTTACACTTCAGCTTGTCACTAGCTCCAAAGGAACACAATCACTTCCTGCAAGCTCAGAACCTCAAACATGTTTTCTGTTCTGATTGGTAATTTGTAATAGATTACATTTAATAAATAAAATCAAGCTTTACTTTGTTCAAGTGTAAAGCCCAGGACTACATGTTAGACTCCCTGCCACTCTCTGCATGCACCCCTTCTCCTTGAACACGAGGCTCTGAGGGACCACAGAAAGGGAGCAATTGGTATGTGATGATCGTTATTCATTCTAAGACACAGAGTTCAATACTAGCAGGATGAACAGACAGCTTCAGTTGCTACAAGGCAGCTTCCCCACATGCTTAATATGTTTGAAACAGATCTATGTCCATATATACAACCTCAATACATTTATGACTATTTCTGGTAAGCAGAGTAATGTAAACAACATTTCACATTGTTTCTAAATGGGTCCAGAAAAACTATTGTTAAACTGAGTTGCAAATTACTGCTGAGTTTTGCAGACTCTATGAAACCAGTCATCCTACCTATGTAATGAGCTCAGTTCATAGCACTGTTGGATAACAATTAGTATTGAAGAAGAATTTCAACTTTAGCTAGATAGCATTAAAAAAAAAATCCAGCAGTGAGCTGTGCTTCCCCCCATTACACTGCCTGATGAACAACCCAGATACAAAAACAGTTTGTGTTCAGCAGGCTTGCTGCACAGCAGCAGAAATACAAGTTTCAGCACAGACAGGCAAGACTGCCGATTGGGGCAGAGAGATGCCTGGATTTAGATCAGCACAGGCTGCAAGGGAGCCTGGTGACCAGGGTATACAGCCAAAATAAAGACAGGCTGCTGTTGAAGGGGCAGTCATGTCCCATTCCCATCCTCCAACTGTGCCAGCACTCATGTTATCAGGGTAGCATAGCCACAGGGTGAGCAGAAAAGCTGCCTGACAAACTGGTTTTTTGCCTGATTTGTGTTGAGCTGAATCAGTGCCCTCTATGTACCCTGTACAACTGTACAAAAACACTGTACTGGCGAAAAAGGCCTGAGATCCCTCTTCTACACAGCAGCCCCAATTCACCTTGGATCAAAAGGCTATGTTCATATAGACACAACGCATCTAAAAAAGCAAACCAGCTAAAAAAGACTTGGTCTTAGCAAAATTGTTATTTTAATTAGTTTATGAATAGAAAGTTTGAAGGACATGAAGTCAACTCTTTCAAAGGCAGATGCTACAGTGTATTGCCACAGCTGGCTAAACCAGAGGCTTGTGGACTGCACCACTGACAAGTTTTAGACGACATTTTAACATCAAGTATGACAGAAAATAAGAAGTGCTTTCTGACTGAAAAATGTTAAATACATGCAGACGGTTGTACTTTGAACCCCTTGTACTAGCTTGTTCAAAAATGGCAAGAAATACCAGTGATCCTCTTACCCATTGTGCAGACAAACTGCATTGGGTTGCACTTCACCAGGAGCACAAGTCAAATGCTGCACCCCTGTGACTGTGTCCTGCAAGCAGATGTTAGCTCCAAAATCCTACCTATAGGGTAACAAACAGAGCAGAATAATTGCAGTAGGAGAGCAGAAGAAAATTAGAGTATTAAAAGTGGGAAAGAAACTAAAATTCAAAAAGTTGGTGATACTCCTGACAAGACTGCAGGGATGGTACCAGATCATTTCCTACATCTGCATGATGTATAGCAACTCCTGTATAGACACACCAAAAAAAAGGAAAGGGGAAGCCTGTGACTGCAAGAAATAAAGGCTGAGAGTAGGCAAAAGCAGTGGGAATATGACAACAGAAACATTAAGAGAACACTCTAAGAAAGTTTATGTTCTTCTGGTTTTGATATATGGCAGCTGGTCTTGCAAGTCCTATCAGAAATAACTCGTTGGTACCAGCAGGAGACAAACCCCAGAACCCCAGCAGTCGAATGTACCGTATGCCTAGTTGTCAGCATAAACTAGAAAAAAAGTGCAACTTTCTGACCCTGACCTGTTTCCAGGGGTAGCTAACAGCGACTCATGCACTTCACAGGCAACTCCATACACCAGCAAAAAATCAAGATAACATAGGACAGTACAAATCATTTGTGCTTTTAGAAGAAATTGCTGAATGAATGCCAAGTTGGTACCATGAGTAGAGTGGAAAGTTAGTATTTCCTTGCTTTAATATTTATTGAGACATTTTCTAAAGTAACAACTTGATTTCCCCCTTTCTCACTTCCCAAGAATAACTTCGCTCTAATTTTGTCACCGTAGCTAGGCCACTTCATCAAAAAAAAGTCCCCTCTAAACTACAGCTCTTCAGGTTATCACTTCTTAAAACTTAACACAGGTAACATTTGCCTTGAAATCCAAAGTAGTTTATTTGAAGGTGACGTGCATTTGTCAATACTTTGTATCATGACATATTTTACCTGTCAATTTACCATGCAAAGCTAGTGTTCCACAATATGCAAGACACACTGTATAAATTTATTCTCTTTCCCAATTACCCCTAGAGAAAGTCTACAAGTCTAGACAGTTGTATGTATTTTGTCATTGCCAGAAGCTCCAGCAAGTGCAACGCAGCTTTTTTATTTTCTATGTCCAGGAGCCTGAACTGACACAGACCTTATGAAGAAGTTATCAGGTACTCAAGTATGTTACTCCAAATCCATTTTTCTGTGTCCATCTGGACTCTGAATCTCACAAACTATGAAAGTAGAAGTAAGACAACAGCAACCTTAAAGTTTTGCCTTCTGATCACTTATGCTAATGACCAGTTCCAGCATCTAGCACCCAACTAACAATAACAAAACATTACAGCTTGAAGTCTCAAGATGCTGCTTTATGCATTGTCAAATGCCAGATGTCTTTTGTCCCAAGAAAAAGAGCTGATCTCTCTGGACTCATTCTGAAAAAGATTCTGACAAAATTACTAACATGGATGAGTTATTTACAGTTTGTTTGTTTTGATTTTCTCCTCCCCCAAATAACACAATTTATCTGCAGTCTTGATTTCAAAAGCAGCTTTGCTTTCCTAAAGACTCCTTACAGCACTAACTACATATCTGTTAGCCTGTCTTTTGAAAGAACTGAGCCCTTATCTGGCACTTTTGCCAGATTTGTTATCTGGGGCAGGGAAGAAGCACTAAACTTCTCATCTTTGGACGTATATCTCAATAATACTTTCAAAAAACTGTGTGATTCTCTGTGACCCAGCTTCAACCTGAAGGGCAGCAGGCAGCTCACAAGACAGATTTTTTTTATGACAGAGAACATGCCTAGAGTCTTAAAAATAACCTGCCATCCTTTGCAAAAGTTTTAATAGCAATTTTTTATTAAAGCTACAGAGTTTTGAGGTGGTTGTTCACGGAAACCTAAAAATATTTGGAAAACACTTAAGTTTCTACATAAGTCTTGTGATTCTTAAGAACAGACTAAAACATCTCTTTCTAGCAAAGTCTTCATGAGATAACATCACTCTAACATCAAACAGATTTGTAAGAATATATATAGACTAGACCAGTTCAACAAATCCCTTGGGATTTAAGCAAATTGCAGCAGTAAAAAGCAGAACAAATTAGCAGACAGCCCTCATCTCCAACCTTTAGAGCAACTGAAATAGGAAATACAAATAAATTACTCTTATGAATAGCATTAGCAAATTTGACATTAGTTGCCTCTGTTACTCCATACAAAGGGCGAGAAAGTGTATTGGTCTGGAATGGTTGATACTCTGGACAAAGTCACAACAGGTTCGTTACATTTTGAGCACAAAAGTAGATGATATAGGTGTATTTTCCCCCCTAAAAAGACAACTTAGATAACATAACTTTTGCTATCAGCATAAATATCTTTCAAGTTACACCCATATAACCCAATACAGTTTCATTAAAAGGCTAAGCCAAACTAACAACTTCCAGTCTCTTAGGGAAAGGTATATCACATTTCTGCTGTACCAACAGCACGGTTTCTGTCCTCTGAGCAGACTCTGGTCCTTCTCTGATCATAGGTTAAAGCAACTCAGCTCACTAATCAAAGATACTCAGTAAGTCAATTTAATTCAGTCAGATGAATATGAGAACAAGTATGTGGTAGGAAGGGATGAAATAAGAGGACCAAGCTCTTAATTTAAGCTATGTCGTAAGACCAACCCTTTGGTCTTAAACCAATACAAAAGTCCCACTGGAGTTTATCACTACATTTTAGAGATATACAGCCTGGATTTAAATATATCCCAAGGTCTTCAAACTACACTGCAGACCATAACATTCAAGTTGCACAGAGAAGGGTTACTATGATATTCCTAATTTGAAAAAAAAGTTCCAAAATTATGCAGAGTCTATGAATAAAAACAAAACTTTATTTTCTGCTTATGAAATAAGCTTTCTGTAGACTAGTATGTCCTTTTGAGTGGAAGAATTTGGAAGCATAAAGGCAATACAATCTGACACTAGCCTTAGGCTAAAGCTCCACCGCTGTTGTAATTCAACTTGAGCTGCCATTGATGTCTCTGCTTCCCTTGCCCAGTTTCACCATCCCATTCCCCGCCTTGAACCAGCAGCCACTTGTGCAGATGCACATGATGCTAGTTGAAAGTAGCTGATGGAACTAACAAAATTTACTTTTCAACTAGATCAGGTCCCTGATCCAGTTTAGAACACAGCCACATGAAAACAGGAATTAGTGCATGGAAAGCGAGAGAACCACCTGTTGTACCAGCTACCCACACTCTCGTCACCCTAAAGCTACCGCAAAAGCACACTCCCCAGCTTGGGTGAGCTGCAAACCATTCCCAACCAGGTAGCTGCTGCCAGCAGAAGGTGCCACCTCCTCCATCCCCAGCGTACATCCACGCTGCCTCCCCTGAGCCAACACTGGTAGTCATCTCCACCTACAACGAACCGATCAGGGAGTCATACTAGCAGAAAACTAATCCTATCTATATTAANAGTGGGTCTTACTCTTTTGGCAGCGGCTAATCGTTAGATCGGCTTACACTGCATCAAGCTATATATTTAGCATCTGGAAGTATCAGACATCGAAGCATTTCTTTCACCTTTGTTCTCCTCCTTCTTTTGCTTCCACCCAGAGGAAGACTGACTCTCAAACCTCAAGGCAAGAATCAGCTGCTGCATTTAACACCTACTACCATAGGTCTTACTGATGCATTAGGGAAACCCAGTCGTACAACACTGAATAGTACAAATGCTTTGAAGAGACACCAAGGAGAATGACCAGAATACAAGAATTCTGTATTCTGACAAGGACAATTACCGCTCTGAAAGCCATTTTTCAAGCTTAACACAAACATGCAGATCTATGAAAACAATTCCACAGATTTATTACCTGCTTTCAGATTTAACAAGTCTCTCATTACTTTGACAGCAACTACAATTCTTGTCAGACCTGGTAACTTTCATACAAACATTGACCATCTTGCAATCCCATCACCCTTGCTATAAGCATCTTCCTTTTTGCATCCAGCTCTTATTTAGGTAAGAATATGAAATAAGTGTGCCAAGATAAAAAGGTTAATTCTAGAAAAGCAGTGAAAATGGATGTATGTATTAACATGCATTCCTGACTCAGGCTCAAGAAAAAGCTATGGGCTACTACACATCCAGCCATCAAGCAGCAGGAAATTATGGAGAGGGAAATCGTTCTTATCTGCAGGTACATCAAGGGTTGTCCTTCCTAAAACCCAAGCGCAAGATGCTCACGGATCATTCATTTTGACATAGCCTTTCTTTTTATTTCTCCAGAGCATGAAATACCTACTCAGCAATGATAAAATGCCAGCCTCATTTCTGTAGCCAGCATAACCAAAAAAGTTGATGCTTTTGTTGGGGTGGAGGAGGGCAACTTCTTTGATATTTCTCAAACAGGAGAAATTGTTGTCTTTCCAAAAAAAGGCAGTGGTGTAGGGGGAATAGAGGGTTCTTGTTTATTTTTAGACAATATTTAATATTCAGGTGCCATAGCCCATAAACCAAGAAAAGCTTGGTTTCCTGGTCAATAGCCTTGTTTGTCGTGGATGTCAGGCTTGGAAGATCTGTGTATATTTGCCCTCTGCTATAGGTGAACAGGCTTGAATATCAATCTATTCGAGGACATTTAAAAATTGAATTCCTGACAAGTTTTGTGAAAATGGGTCACTGCCTGGAGGAAAGAGACCTTCCCATCAGCACAGATTTTGCTGCTGCCAGAGCATTCACAGGATTGGGTGATAAATGCTACACAGCATTATAAAGGTAGTCTGACAATCTGCCATTCTTCGATTCCAAGCTCCAAATAACTTTTTTTTTCCCCCTCCTCTTTTCTTTAAACCAAGTCCTACTGGACTGATAAGCACAGAAAGAGATCTGGTTACAGAGATGAAGCATGCCTTTATATTTTGTGTTTGTCTTTAAAATGTTGCCTAGTTACTCCATAAACTATCATCAAACACTTAACACTATGAAGTGACTTGCAACAAACATCTCTAACAAGCATAATAGGAAGACTGACAGGCACAAGTTTGTTTGCTGAGTACCTACCTTACTGCAGACCAAGTATACCCTGACACACTTACGCTCACCATGAAATTTCTGCAGTAGCACTGTTTATCCTACATTCCCCTCTACCTTTAGTTGTGCAATAATCTTTGCTACATACAGATTAGTAATTTACTCTTCAGTGTACATTCTGCAACTTCAGAAAAAGACAAGGGCAGTTTACAGGAATACAGTCAGTATATTGCCAACAGTAACCCATTAAACATTCAAGTGAACTTTTCAGAAAGCATGTAATTTTGCTAACACTATAAAGCTGACATTTCAAGTTATAATACCTAAATTTAATCAAGCCAGTGCTGACTATTTAAGGAAGCTGAACCTACACATGCCCAAAGCATCTGATGCAATACATCCACCAGTGCTAAAGGAGCTGGACAAGATCACTGTCAGGTTACTCTCTTTGGGAGGTTTCAGGTGACTAGAAGGATGGAGACATCACAGGTATCTTCAAGAAAGGTGAGTAGGATCATTGCATTATCCTTCTAAAAGCTGGAAGGAACCTCTGGAGGTCAGAAATGATCAAGAACACTGGCACTCTTTAGAGGAAAACCATCTCTCATGATGTACCTTGAAACCGCATTTATCCTTTTCTTTTTGGCTTTTCATCATCAGCTTATTCAGCTGTTGGTCAGTTTTTACATCCAAGTTTTATTTCTTTGAAACTGTCAAGCAATGAACTTGCAGAAAATTCTCATTCTTTGTCCTAAAACATGTAACACTAATTTATACTAGAATAAGATCTAATTCAGGTGCACCCCACTCCTCATGGGTATCCAGCGGTTTTAAGATTTAGAATAATAATATTTATCAGTTTTGCTTCATCAGGACTCAGACACTTTTTCTACAAAACACTGAAAGCCCCCAATGCTGGCTCAGACACCAGTCCATGAAGAATTACATCAAAACTCTGCCTCCAGCCTAATGCCATCCACTTCAAAGACAAATACAACAGTGCTGTCTTAAATCAATTACCAATTCCCAACTTTGCCTGTTTACCTAGTATTTCCCATACAGCATGATACAAGACAGACAGCCAGAGACTACTACATTTCCTTTACCTAGAAGCCAGCCTATCCGAGAAAGCTGTGAGGTTGACTGTGAGGTTGAACTGCCACAAAACACCTTTGACAGACCAGTATTTCACTCTTGGCTCTTTTGTGTACTTTGTCTAATTACTCCAAGATACCTCCAAGTCTTTAGTGAAGGGCTGAGACCACACCTCTTCACTGTGGGGTGGTAGCATTGATGTGGACACTCTATAGGTGTTCCTGCTATTTGTGAAGTTAAAATAACAAAAGCTGCTTTTTTTTTTAAAAAAAAAAAAAAAAGTGGCTCTATCCCTTACTCTAAAAGATGTGAGATTTGAGATAAATTACAACAGCCATACTTCAGTGTTGCTTGCTGACTGACAAGTACATTAAGTTAATTATTATCAAACGAAGCATAGCAGAGGTCAGTCAAACCCCAGTCATGGTTTACTCTGCAACTTGTTTACGGTGAACCATAGCACTGAATACAAGTATTTCTTGCATGGCTACAGAAGACTTCATGACCACACTCATTATTTGCTTGCTCACCCGACAGCTCAAGCTGCTGCACAAGCGCTCCAGCACAGACATAGCACAAGTGGCTAATCTAACACAGCATCATCAAACCCTGGAAGAATAAGCTAGGCTATGAACTGAGGCTATTTTAGAAGTCAAGAGTTAGGTATTTGCAACATTAGCTTGAAATTACCTAAATTCCTAAAGAAAAGATTGTGACATTTGTTTTCAGAGTTGCTAGCCAGGGCTGAATCAGCATAAGCATAAAAGGAGAAAACAAACAGCTGTCAGACTACGTCCTGCCCACTTAATGAAACTGTGGGTAGCTTCTCCATAACATACCAGATAAAAAAAATTCAAATTCTATTAGTCCTCATTAAGTTTGAAGAAGCTCAAATACAGTTTATGTTTTCACTGGCAGTCTTTCATTACTTTTGTTAACTATCATTAAGAGAAACTTTAGCAAGTCTAACTTTATAAATTAAAACAGTTCCTACATTTGTGAGCAGAAGTTAATAGGCAACACATTCCTTCCATAACAAATTCATTCAAACAGATATGGTTTTATACCAAGACTTGCAAACGCCCCCAATCTATTATGCAATACCAAATGTATTTAGCCTGTTGAAACAGGTGACTGCAGTAGTTTAGGAGATAAGCAGAGAATACAAGTCAGACTTCAATTTGGAGAAAGGCCCCAGAAAACTGCACAGTCCCAAGGGCTGATCCATGCTGTAAGCAACGGCTGAGATGTACAAACAGCTGATACATGAAGAGGGAAACAACTTGGACTGTGAGAGCGCTCCTGATGCACCACACCATCAAGACAGTGGGGCCGGCTACAACAACTTATGTGACTTATTTACCATCAAAGCCAATGACTGGTTCTCACACAAGTGTTTAATGCAACTTAGCTAAAGGGCAGTAACAATCTGTAAGGCAACAACTTCTTAAACTGCTCCGGCTAGAGCTGCAAGAACTTGCTCGCGCATGCTTATTGTTCTTCAAATGACAGAGATGAGCAGTTCGAAGCCTTCCTGATTTGTGGCTCCCAAAGAACTTTCCCAATAGAAATGAGCAGCTCTTAAGTCTTCTACGCAGGCCGTCCCTATGTTTACTTTTCAGTTTTTCTTTGCGTGCTGCTTAGAAGTAACCCAAGATTAGTAGCAGTTGGCAAGCCACAGGCTGGAAAAGGTTTATTTAGACTTTAAGAGTATTCAGCATAGCAGTGGTTTCTATTCTCCATCAACACTGCTTAAGTTGTGTTTCCCATGTAATACAATTTTGCCTAGACAAAGATTTTGTTGTCAACCGAAACAATGATTCAAGGAGGTCCTTTAGCTGTAATATCTGCCATTTAAGCTCATTCATTTAATTTTTGCTCTTTACCAAACAAATAAGCAAGCACAAACCACTTAACAAAACTGGCTGTGAACAAACTTTCACTCTAGCAGGCTCTTCCTAAGCTGTTTCATTATGCCTGAACTCCACAAGTTTGGAAAGATAGCAAGTATGGTAACAGTACATAGCTAGGCTTTCTAACTTCAACACATGGCTTTTTGCTCTCAGTCATACACAGGACAGGGCATATCATCTAGTACATCACCCCACCCCCAGTAAGGTCACCCACACTATACACACCAGTGACTTTAACACAACGCCTAGCAATAGCTAGGCTAAAAAAGTCGTAAGCATTTTTCTGATGGACATTTTCGAAGACCCATAACAAGCCTTTTGATGAGTATGTTTACCTGAAAATATTTTAAGTCCCAGATTTCCTGTATAGACTTCTTATACTCTGTTCTTCAGCAGTGGAGTCAAGTTGTTACTTTTTCCAATCACTGAACACCATAAGAAGTTCTAAAACACTTTCCCAAGAGAACACGTAAAAGCCACTGTTACAGTCTCATCAGACATTTCAGGACACAAAAGCTCATGAGCTTCCACCACTTTACATACCAAACTGTTGAGGCTACCCTGTGAGTGTGGAAAGGTACAGCACAACCAGCTTTGTATGCTGTGCAATGTTCCAAGACAAACATTTGTCTACAATTAAGACTGGGGGGGATGGGAGGTGTGGATATCTCAAGTTAAGGGAGACAGTTCAGAATTAAAATCATTTCCTTGAAGGACCCAAGTTAATGCTACTTTCTTATACTTTAAACACAAATTTCCTTTAGGTTTGATTCTGAATAGTTTTTAAAGAAGTTCAACATGCTTCCCCTACCCTCTTGTGCCTAAATCACCATTAAGTTCTCAATAAACTCTATTTCAGCACACCAATTTGAAATTGCACAATATAAATCCATCCTTCAGCTTCTAAAGAAAAATTCAAGGGTATATTCAGATCTCCTTTCCTTTGGAGGAAAGACGTTGACCTTCATTTCTTTAAGGTCAAAAGAGCTTTTCCTCATGTGCACTTGCGCGCACACACAAGCATTTTCTTCTCCCCTTTGCCATTTTTCTAAACATGAGCATCATCTACTCCTTATGCTACTTACAGGGGGGAAATCCTTAAAATCCTCTTCTCTCTCTCTCCCTTGAGTGCATAGACCTGACAAACATTTGGGTTTGGAAGTACAAAGCACTAACATTCATCGGACAGTTTCACTGTATCTGCTGATAATTAAAGTAATCCTTTCCTATCAGAAATGGTCATGAACAATAGTTGTTTACAAAATGGCTTCGATTGGTGTTTTTTTCTACATAGCTTAATACTGTTTCCATCTAAAAAGCTAGTGTATATTACACTAAAGGGGTGTATTATCTCCCTACAGAGGGAGAGGAACAGGAAGAACATCTCCCCACCAACTACAGCTTTTCTTTACCCACTTTCAGCACCTAACACCCTCTTTCTTCCAGCCTTAGTCTTCAATAAGAAAGGGATGAGAAAAACAAGGATACAAGAAAAAAAGATAATCATTGTAGGAATTTTTGACCCAGTAACTACTGTGAATTCATTCCTGTACTAAAGGCAATGGTTCCCTCTGGGTTTTTTTTGGGGGGTGGGGGAACTTAACCTCATCTTCTAAATCGATCTCATTTGAGATGCTGAATGTAACCATGAACAACTACTGCTTTAAAAAAAGATAGTGACATTTTCCCAGTTGCCTCTTCTTGGCCAGTTTAACAGTTCAGCATAGTAAGAAATAATACTTATAGAAAGCACCCCAATAAAGACTAATTAAGCTCAGTGCAGTCGTAATAAACTAACAGCTGTGCTAGTTTCCAATAGTCTCATCAGGCTCTTAAAAGCCAGATGCAGCAGATTCCTGCACTCCTACCACTCCCATGCACTGCACAGCAAGGCACGCACTAACCCATCACACTCCACAACCCTCCAGTGTTACAAGACGCAGACTATTACTATTTAATCCATGTGCACTTTTATATGCAGGTTACAAAGTAAACTTACTGATATAGCAAGATAGACTACATACAATCAGAATCGGTATCACATACTCCAAAAGCAGAAAGAAACAGACCAAAATTAGCAAGTAAGGATGATTCCCCAGAACACTTTCCCAGTAGGCAGCAAATTCTCCTGCAATTTCCTGATCCATCATCCTCAAACTTCAAGTTCAGGAATTCCTCAAATTGCTTTTTGGATGAGCATAGGCTTTCAGCACCCATTATATCCTGAGGCACAGACTACCACAGTTTAACTATGCTGTTAAAAAAAAAAAAAAATGCTCCTTTGTGTTGAACATGTCACTTGTGAATTTCAAGTAATGATTGTTTGTTCTTGCATAGGAAGAGATGGGGTGGGGGGAGGATTGCTATTCCCTCTCCCTGTGCCACTTCAGATTTAGACTTGTTATATCTGACCTGAATTCCTATGTCCATGCTGAATGCAGTTTTGATAATTTTAGTTGTTCTTTGAATGTCTTCCTGTCATATTTCCTCTTCGCCCAAAGCAGGGAAAGGCCAGAGCTGCACAGAGTGTTGAAGATAAAATGTATTGTAAGTCTATGGCAAAAGTGTTTCCTGGTTTGATTCCTTTTCCAGTTAGTCCTCACGTTCTCTACCTGATTTATAACCACTGCTAGACACTGAGTTTAGATTTCCACAGATCTGTTTCATCCACTACAGCCCCTACTCAAGCAGCAACAGCTCCAACACCACTGAAGTTCATTCCCCCCAGTACACCCCACGTGTGCCACTCCACAGTGGCAGTCTCACATGCTATTTTAACCTCCCACACACTCCGAGGTGCAGTTCTTCACATCAGGCTCTCATTTTTGCTACCCTGGATAACAATATAAGCCAAATATCCCCCTCACAACCTCTTCTGTTTTCCAGACAAGAAGTTTATAAATGAGAAGCATGAACATAAGCACAAGTTCCACAGGGTTTTCAGCAGTAACCCTGCCAAACAGTAAAAGCAGGAAACAATGGACAAGATTGGTCAATCTTTAACCAGTTCTTCACATATATGAAGGCCTTTCCTCGTACTGCAATTATTTAGGAGCCTCTGGTTAGGATCATTATCAAATTACTTTTGGAAAGCCACATAGGTCATATCAGATAGCCATCCCCTGTTCATACAGATTCATTCTCCGATAATGCATTTGTGAGGCATGACCTCTCTTTTAAAAAGCCATATGGAGTCTTTATCATAGAATCATAGAATGCTTTGGGTTGGAAGGGACCTTTAGAGGTCATCTAGTCCAACCCCCCTGCAGTGACCAGGGACATCATCAACTAGATCAGGTTGCTCAGAGCCTCGTCCAACCTGACCTTGAATGTTTCCAGGGATAGGGCCTCCACTACCTCTCTGGGCAACCTGTTCCAGTGCTTCACCACCCTCATTGTAAAAAAATTTCTTCCTTATATCTAGCCTAAATTTCCCCTCCTTTAGTTTAAAACCATTACCCCTTGTCCTGTCACAACAGGCCTTACTAAAAAGACTGTCCCCATCTTTCCTATAGGCCCCCTTTAAGTACTGAAAGGCCGCAATAAGGTCTCCCCACAGCTTTCTCTTCTCCAGGCTGAACAGCCCCAACTCTCTCAGCCTGTCCTTGTAGGAGAGGTGCTCCAGCCCTTGGATCATTTTTGTGGCCCTCTTCTGGACCTGCTCCAACAGCTCCACATCCTTCTTGTGCTGAGGGCTCCAGAGCTGGACGCAGTACTCCAGGTG
>VYZW01060494.1:27935-39546 GCA_013401315.1 Balaeniceps rex
CTTTCCCATTTCAATCACACTTTTTCATTCTTACTTCATTCAAATCCAGTGCACTAACATCTTTCAACATGAATCTTCTCTCTTCTTTTTTTTAAGAAGAAAGTATTTCTACTACAACTTTCAGTGCCACCAGCTGGCACAGTACACTTCCTATTAGTGTTAGTTTNAGGTTTAGACAAGAAAGTTCCTCCCCCACCGCTTTAAGTACTAGAAAAGATTCTGATCATGTTAGAAATTACTATATAGCTGGATAATGAAGCTCCTGGGTTTTACGTACATTACAAAGAGTTGTCAACTAACTGTTAAGTAACATTTAACTAATTCTTACCTTGCAGCATGCATCTATATGCAGATTCAGATATTGCATAGATGTGCGGTGGCATTTCATGGCGCTTCTTCCCTCTGTACATCTCGATAATGTTTTCTGAATAAATCGGGAGGTTCTTGTAAGGATTTATAACTACACAGAACAGCCCTGAATAGGTCTAGGAAAAAAAAAAAGAAACATTTCTGTTAGTAAACACTATTGAACTAGAGCCATAAAGAGCAGAAAACTTTTTTCACAGGTTCTATAATATTTATCTTGGAGCAAAATAGAGGTCCTTTTTGTTGAGCAAATCAAAGTACCTGCTATATTCAAATTATTGGTTTCTAGTTCTCTTAAAAGACTCTTGAATTACCTGCATAAGAAGTAATTTAAAGATAATAAATGTGAGTAAACATGAAGTGGAGCATCTGATCTCTTTCCCACAGATATTTAAATCTCCCTTCCATTTGCCAAGTTATAGGATTTATGGACATCTTTTGATGTTCAACTCTTTCAATAAAATGTGCATTCCAAGTTATTTTTTCATTTTTGAAGGAACTGGTAGTCTTGATTACTCTAGTAAATAATTTGGATAAGGAAAAAGCCTATTTCCAACCACCACTATTTTTGCTATCCTATTTTCTCATATCTGTATGTCTTTCCTGCTCATCAGCCTTTCTCAATCCCAAAGCAGTCTCCTCTTAGAGAGGTCATTCCCCCCACTGTCCCACCCTGGCTGATGGATAGCCTGGCAGCTGGCACTGCAGACGTTTCATAGTCTACTTTTAGAATTGATACTGAACAGAAGTTACCAGGACTACTATAATATCAAGCAAATCAAGCACAAATTTTACATTGCTTATTACAATGACTCTTACTGAGGCATTTCTGTTTAGTCAAAAAATGTCTCAAGTTTTACAAAATTGAGCACACATTGCAAACGATACATACAGGTCTGCACTTCCCTGTGAATGAAGTATCAAAGACTACTTCAGAACAGTTCAATCTCTGCTCCATAGAAATTATTCACAAGGAAGTTGTCATATAAATATATATAAAAGAAAAATGTATAGAGTCAGCCACTCATACTTTGTTATCTGGGACGGACAGATGAGCATGGTCTGGCTGTATGGGCCTTACTAGGGATCAAAGGTTAAGCTCACAGACAGACAGCTTTGCACCATGCAAAAAACAGAGCTAATCCACAGTGTTTCCCTGAACCAAGGCATCCGGATGGCTCTTACCTTTTCAGAATCAACCTAAATTGATGGTTTTTAAGAAAGCAAAATCTCTCTATTCACCTTTATTTCATTGCATGCTTTGAAAGTGTACTCTTTTTGGTCATTATTATTATTCACAGCTTTACTAGCATAGGAATGTTAGCAAGAGAGACCAGTTTTGACATTTCTGGATGTCAGGAAAACTGAGTTTCTTACTTTTGCAGGCTCAGAGGAGAGAAGGAATGGAGACAGTAATCAGACAGCATTAACAGCTGTTGATAGCCTATAGTATTAAGCAGGTAACTCATGATTCTTGCAACATTTGTCAATTTAAAAAATATTTCTGCTACATTTGTATGAACAGAGTAGCTGAAATTCCTGATCTGCCTTTTTTTAATATATAAAAGATTTTATTTGGAGGAAAATGTGCCCTGTTTTTTCTACACCTACAAGGGATTCTGGAAAGACAGACAGAAGGTGATCTCTGAATTGAGTCAGGAGCCTCACCAGTAAAGAAAAGAACTTGGTTTTATGCCAGATATCCTGACATAAGGACATCTGATGTCCTTATAGGAAAATAATCTCTCCACTTTGGTCAGATCTGCTGGACAACAAGTACCTGCAGTGCCTTACCCAGCCAAACATCTTTTGTAATGAAGAATTTATTTCTCAAGAGAAAGGACAGATGTTATCAGGTCAACTGACCCAAGCACAAGGAACAACTTACCAGTCATTAACTCAACATAAGCATGGGGCTGTTGGCAAGTGGGCAGTTCCTCCCCAGCCTCTTTTCCAGCCTCATGTTCCTACCACTGTCCCTCTTACCAGCATTGTCACCCTTGCAATAACTTACTGAAGATAAATTTCAAAAAGAATTGGTGGTAATAGAATCAGTTCCCTGACCAAACTCATTCATGGCCACTAGTGATACTGTAGGGTGGAGGGAAGAGGCAGGACAGTTATTTTAATAGCATGGTACAGCTGACCAAGGAGCCAACTAACTGATAAATACTGAATCTACGTTCCTAACCAGCCATCTTCCCTGTTGTGCTCCACTGAGGTCACCTGCATTCATCTACAATTACTACGGTGACAAGAAGGCATCAAGAACTACCACAAGCCTGATTTCCATTCTAGTCTTCAAATAAGGATAACTAGAAGAAAGGCACACATTCACCAAGCCCATCATATGATCACCAGCTCAAAATCACTGAACAGCACCTATGCTGTGTTTCTCCACTACAGCCACATCTAATGAAAAAAAGACTTATTGTTGACTGCAGATGAGATCTAGTCACAAGCAAAAGAATTCCAAAGTCCATTTCCAGATCTGTCCCAACACACCCTCTGACCAGTGTAACAGCATGAACATTTGCTTAAGCCAGCAAACCTCTTTCCTCCAGGATGATTCTGCACTCTCATCCAGCAGCACTTCCGAGCCCTGGTCTGTTTTTCATCCACACAGCTTCAGAGACTTGCAGCTTACCTCCATGGGCTGCTGTTCTATATCTTACTGTGGACAGGAACTCTCAAAACAGTGACCAATGGTTAAGCTGTAAGGGTATTGCTGTATATACTAGCTATATTAGAGTCACCCTCTTTCAAGGGCAGCACCTCTATTTCTCTGCAAATTCATCTAAAAGGACCAAAACAACTGATAAAAGTTTTATGTTCACAAAGGAAAGCTGTTGTTTTTTCCCCAGTATCACTGCCCTTCCCCAGACATGAATAAATTGATCTTGTAAGTAAAAAAAAAAAAAGTCTTAAGTGCTAGGGTAAGAGCAGCTATTTGAAGATTATCCTTCCCTCCTCCCACCAGTTGCTTTGGCATCTTTTGTTTATTTCCAACACAGACATGAAGTAAGTGTTATTACTATTTAGCTACATAAAGAATTAATAATTTATAAAAACAAACTTAACAATCCTTCAGCCCTCTATTGATGATACCTAACCTGGAAGCCTTTCTAGACTATCTCCTGATGCAGTAATTGGATGGATCAGTGAACCTGGAGTGATCAGAATAAGCCAAGCCCAGCTAGATGCCAACACAACTCAGCCAATCTAGAGGAGGACCAGCAAATGTCATGGTCAAGTGAAAAGGGTTAATTTAAGAGGCTCTATATTGAAGAGGGCCAAATTAGAAGTTATGAAGCACAAAATTCTACTGTTTCACCAGTGCAGGGGTTCATTTATTTGCAACTAAATCTAAAGGATAGGCTTTTATCCTTGACCATTAAGTCTGTGTCATGACATAGCTCTTCACATGCAGCACCTTGAACTTCAACATCTTGATTTCCTGCACATTTGTCACTCAGTTCACTCTCCTGCCATTTCCCTGCAGAACTTAAAAAAAAAATAATCACACTTTCTTCAAAACATCACCACACCTTCATTTATTCAAAGGAAGATGGAATCAAGTTCTCCCACAAGGCTCCCAAATTTCCTCACCATCGTCTATTGCAGAAAATAACATATGAACATATTGGTGGGTTGTTTTAATGGCTTGGTAGTCATATAAACACAGAAGGGATGCTTTTATTGAGTCAAATATAATTGGGAGGGAGGTAAGTGGCACAAAAATTTTATACATCTATTTTATAACTGCAAGTCTCACAGTACAAGTATATTACTATATCTAAGACAGCAGATTGGAGGTATGGGCTTTCTGCATGCAAACTGAAGATATGAAAGGTAGGCCGAGATTGTTTTACACACCTTGAAAAGCTTCTTGGTGACCAGCCACAGAAAGAATTAACAGGAATACCTGCACACCTGCCTTACAAATGGACACCCTACTTAAAAAACCCTAACCATTAAAGATGCCCAGAGCTTTCAGACACGCCAAAGGGGCAGAGTGATGCCCTGCGCCTCCTCTGTTGAGCAGTACATGGACTCTGCCAAAACTGTCGGATCTGAATTACAGTTAGTATCAAGCACTGAAGAGCTACAGTAACTAGCCAGTCTGGATGAAGAATCAGACTTCATTAATTTTTCAGATGACAGAGGTAGATACATATATTAAGAACTTAAAGGCAAGTAAAGATGCTTACTCACCTTGAGATCATGGGATCAGCTGCAAGCTAGCTAGTTGCTTGAAACACACACATTTCTGCTTTACCAAGGAACATGGTATCAACCAACAGTAATAAGGCATGTTGGAATGCACACTCTCTAGGCAAGGCTCCATAGACAAACAGCAAAGCAGTACTGTGACAGAGGTTTGTTATACAAACTCTCCGTCAGGACACTAATTGTGGAGTTTGAATGTTTCCAGATGCTTACAAGACTTTATCCAGTAGTATATCATTTAGTAATTTGGATTTTGTTAAGCTATCCCAGACTGCAGAGTTCAGGTTCTTGGCACTGGCCTATTTGAAAACTACATTATATTCCTAGCAGTAAGCAACCTGAGAAAGAGGTATATGTAAATGAACTACTGGCAAATAGAGAGTGCATTATTTCCAGGTGAAAGCACATAGGAATTTAGGCTCTAAATCTGGAGTGTGGGCTCTAGAGCAAGAAAGGTTTTCATGTCCTGTCCTGTCTTCCCTTAAAACCATATCAAACCTTCACTGTGTATACACACATGGTGGCATTAGTGTCAAAAGTCTTGTATGATTCCTTAGATTAATAGCCCAGCTTCACAGTTTTTGCATCCAGGAATATGCTGTTATGACTGCTAGGCTGGTTCCTCCTGCCACAACATCAAAGGCCTCTTTAAAGCATCACTTAGCAAGATGCAGTTAAGTTTTTGGAATTTGGAACAATCAGTTTGCACTACCTGAATACCCAGGCTCAACATTTATCTCCAGTTCTTCAAATATAGAAAGTGACAGATTTACTCTATTACTACCTAAACAATTAAGCTTAAGTAAGCATCTAGACATCTCCTATTATTACCTGAAATATAAACCAGCAGTTTCTAGCCTAGAAAGCAATACATGTTCAAAGCAGTACCCCATATACTAATGGGGTAGAGCACATTTTCTAGATTGATAAATTGCATCATCATAGCATTTTCTTGTCTGGTTTCACTTCCTGAGGTTATAGACCCACCTTTCACACTCCAAGACCTATTAAGTCCTCCAACTTGACATGGTTTTGTTGTGTACTACCTTTTCATCCTAAACGAGGCAGTTATCCAATCCTAAATTCAAGCCTTAAAGAAGGACAGGCAGCTCTTCAATCTCAGAGGATAGGAAAATGAGGCCATGGCCTGGGGTGGAACACATTCTATGCTTTGCACAGCAGCTACCCAGCCCCCCACCACCCAGCTGCAATCCACCTCCCCTCAGGGCAGTGGCAGAGGGGCCACACAGCTGCCCCAGCACCATGGGCAGCCCCCGCACCACCACCCCAAGCCCATGCTCCCCAGCCAGGGCACAGTCAAGACTGGGACCCAGAAATTATCCCAGACATATCTGTACAAGCCCAAACTGCTAGATAAAAAAAAAAAAAAAAAAAAAACCACAGTAAGTCCTGTTGGCACCCAAGAAGTTGGAGTCAAGAGTGCCAACAAGGGTAAGGAACTTTCTGCAGGGTAATGGGAACCTCAGCCCTGACAGAGGCTGGGGGACAATAGCCACTGACTGTTACTTAGGGCAACTGAAGAGTAAAAATCTGTGCACAAGGAAAATGAGAAAGGGAAGGAGCACAACACATACACAAGCTACTAAAGAAAAAGCACAGCCCAAACTTTAGAAGACTTGTCTATGGATATTCTCTACAGCCAGCACTGAAGAGAAGAGTTTCACCAGCACTGTATTTTAACATTTATAGCCTACAGGTTATGTGTTTAAAGAGAGAAAAACCAACATTAGATCAGCAGTGCAGGTTATACTCCTGCTCAGTCAGCTCGCCACCTCTCAGAGATAGACAGGCTTAGTGTCACAGTCACTCAGACAACATGACTGCTTCAGCCACAACAACTGCTATGAGGTAAAACATGATCTTAGGTTGCACCAGGGCCAGAAAAGTATTAATATCCTTTCACAAGTGTCCTGTATAGCTGCATGTTGGAGCTTGACTGCTCTACAGACGGCTTGCAACAGGCTACCTGTGACTTCTGATGCAAGCATACAGCTTGAAGGGGTGTCTTGCAACACAGCGCATTCCACTGAACACTTGAACAGGAGTCCATAATCCAAATTATTGCACCTTTTTTAGGCTGCTAAGCTACCATTTTTTATAGAAACAGAATATTTGACAAGAACATGCATTTTTTCATACCTCTGCTTGCCTGACAGCGAGGGCATTGATTCACTTCCCTTAAATCCCTCAGACATTTCTAACAAAGTAAAATCCTACACAGAACTCTTTCAACTTGATCACATTTATGAGTCTTCCAAAAATCAGAGTTAATTTAAGAACAAGTTCTTGTATCAAAGCAGCCCTTACAATTTGAACCCCAGCATTTCTTCTGCCATATTATTAGGCACTAGATCCAGTGACTGGTTTGTGTTAAGGAAGAGATGAAATTAAGTAACAAACTCCATTTCTTACAGGTTCTTTTAATACCAGTCTTCGATACTTGGTAATGTGAAACATTCCCAACTGGACCAGCAGGAAAATTAAAGCAATTAGAACACTGAAGCTTATATAACAACACAGATTGTTCCAGGTTACGCTCTGGCCTCACAGGAGGCAGCAGCTTAAGAGAAGAAACAGCTTATAGACAGCTCCTCAAGTGCAGTTTTATAAGAGCTTCCACCCACAGCAGGCTCTGGAACTGTGGACTACAGCATATTTCTCATTCTTTCCCTCTTCTGCCCCAATAAAATGGAAAGTACATAAAAAAATGGAAGTAGCACATGGCTGTAGACCAATTACAGAGGTAGTACTTGTAATTATAAAAAAATACCTGCTGAAGTATTTTTAATTACACAATAGTAAGCACATTTTCTTCTTTACTGGTGGAAAAAAAACCCAGTAGGCATATACACAGAGAGCAATAATTAGCAGCAAGGTTCCCGGAGCTCTCAGCCTTACATAAACAGTTTCCAACCCTTTTGAAAAAGTCTTTGCTAAAAAAAAAAGTGGAAGAGTGGGCAGGGAAGATAATGCATAGTTCATTAGAGTTTGGAGGACTTTGAAGTTGCATCTAACCCTTTCCTCAAGAGTGTTTCACCATCTTTTTGTCCCTCCTCAAAGAACAGCAAAACTAGTCATCTCTAACCTGACTTCACCTACAGCATGCACACATCTTACGCCACATGTCCCCATCTGAAACTTTCCAGCTGAGCACCTAAATGTAGGCCATGGGCTCACCAACAACAGACAGCACCAGGGAACATCCCACATACAGTCACACCAAGGCAAGAGGCCATCTGGATACTGACATGGGTTAATAGAAGTCAAGCATTTGAGAAATTCTATTATTTTTAATCCTTTTGACTGAATGAGGTCAAGAAGCAGTTAAGTAGTAATTGTAATGATTTACGGGGGTATCAGTAAGCTACATATAATCAACTGTGGGCAATGGACTTCCTCCAGGAGAGCTGGGACTAGAACAGATGTGGCAACAGCAACATTTTTTAAATAGATTTTTATAAAGCACATTGGCTTTTGAGTATCTTAGGTTTTACTGTAGCTTAATTACACCCTGTGTTTGAGTGAGCAATTCCTTCATCCCATCTTATTGCACTGGGTACAGGAATGGGAACTTTTGACTACACAAGACAGACTTCTGGTCCTGCAGTATCTTCTTTCAGTTAGAAGAGATAACAAAATCAAACATTTATAGACCCATTGAGTAGACAATGTGCTATTTATCCAGGAACTTTTCAGATATTAGTCTGCACTTACCAGTCAGACCATTAAAATACAGGCATCTGCAACTCAGATGTTACACTTTTCTGGAAAAAATCAGTAAGATGTGTCAAACCTCTACAGGATCCATACTATTAGTGTTTGCTAGGGCACTTAGCAAGAAACCCATGTTGGTTTAACAAAATATTTCTGTTAATAAGATGAGCATAAGGTTATGTTTTTACATTCATTAATAGAGTATGTAGTAACATATAAACATTTAAAATATGCCTTAAAAGGGAAATGGAAGGGTCTTTCTTGCCATCAAAAGAAGTACTGACACAAAAGCAGAGCTTTAAATTGCTGGAAAAAGCGTCACCTAGCCCTGACTTAGAAGTATTACCAGTCATTAGCTTATTCATTCCAATTCCAGACAGTGTCCGCAATATCAAGAACAAGATGCTTTCCATTTAAGTAGAAATGGGGTATTTACATTCTTGATCTATGCAACTAGCTGCATTTTGATTAACTGAAATGCTTTTAATAGACTTAAAAATTCAAAATACTAAGAAAGTTATATCCAGAATGCTGCCTAACAAAGCACTGAAACATTATTTAGAGTGATCAGGAATACTCCTGGCCACTTCACTTTTTGCAGTTCTACAAGTAGTATAGCATATCTCAAAATTTACATTCAGACTTCAAAAAAAAAAGAATTATCTTGCTCTGAAGTGAAAGAAAAGGACTTTCAAACTGCACACTAACTAGCCACTCTCTCTTCCAAGTGCAGAAAAAATAAAGTGGTAAAAAAACAACTTAAATACTTTAAAACAATACTGACACAGTTCTTTCCTTCAGATGAACCACACCAGTCAAATTGGGTAGTAAACTTTGAGTAGTAGCCTAATTTTGATTATAACTGACATGCCTATATATAAGCTTTCTGAATAGACACTGAAGCGAATACATTGTTGATGCTGAAGTGCAGAGAGATCAAGTTGAAGAAAATGCCTCTTCCTACACCAGAAAATCCTTTTCAGCTTTCAAGATTTATTTGTAGCTCTCCAAAGCACCTAAGTATTTCTCCCATCCATATTGTCAAGTGCAGCATCTGTTCTCCTAGCACTTTATTTTCAGACTAAATCCTCTTTCTTGTTTATCTCTTCTGCCACTCCCATCCCTTCCCACCAAAACCAGAGACCCATCTCGAGTGTCTCCCTTTTCCCAGGACTCCAACTGAAGGAGACAGTTATAGCTCAGACAGCCAAAGTCACTTCTTCAGCTGGGCTTCACACACCCCCCACAACAGCAAACTGACACCACAAACCTCTGAGCCAGGAACAAAACTGCTCCTGAACCCCTACAGCTTACAGCACAGCAGTTTAAAAATTGAAGCCAGTGGTTTCCTACGTTCAGATACCATATTGGACCATGAAGATCTGGGAAGCTGGTTCATGAGAAACCCCGAACCTCATGAAGCAGTGACAAGGAGAACAACCAGAGCAGTAATCTTGCCTATCACAGCTTGTCACAAAGCACTAAGGCAGCAGTGGTCTTGAGAACCTAGTAGCACTCAAGGCTGAAGGACCCTTAACATCCACTCTTTCCAGTAGATGTCTCCATTTCATTGTCTGATTCAAAGATTATTTCTGCCACCCCACCATTAAATCATTTTTTGCTGACGTGACTTAAGGAGAAACCAAAACCTAGGGCCAGTATCTAGAAGCCTTCACAGTGGCGTTTTACGTCTTGTAAAAATAAAGATGTTTCCTCACGCAGGCTACAGACCTTGTGACCCAAAACCTCTGACAACTAGGCTCCTTTCTTAAAGCAATGCCCCCAGAAAGATATCTGGAACTCAGTTCATCATGGTATAAGGATATACAAGAACCACCACAAAACCAGTCTGAATAAAGTCATGTTTATTCCAAATCTTCAAAGGACCTCCTAAGCCTTTGGGTATTCCTCCTGGGTACCCTTAGAATCAGAAACTACCTCCAGTTTCTGATCTACATCTATGAAGGACGTTACTAAATACACACTAAAGCTAGTTAAAACTGGCCACTCTAAAGCAAAGCAGGCAGAACAGTAAAGTTTTACATGAAGCTGCAGAATTGACCGTTAACAAGCATTTAAGGTAATGAGAAGCTGCCACTACAGCAAGACATGAGAGACCAATTTAGAGTATTAGTGATTCAAATGATACATCCCTGCCATAAGAAATGTTGATATCCCTAGAAAAGCACAAAACTTGGAAAAATTCAGCTGTGGAACACAAGGAAGAGTGAGAACTCCTACCAAAGGTAGAAGTAATGAGGAAAAAAACTGCTGTAGATGGCTGCTCCTTCACAGAACCAACACTTGCACTTGATGAAAACCAAGCCTCAAACATGAGCAGAGATCATCTCAGGGACTCTGAGATTCTGCAGGATCATGCTTAGTCATTGATGGGTTAAGAAGAAAAGTGCAAGAAATCATAATGATAGATTTGCCTCATCCTCAGAGGTGTGTGTATATATATAGTATAATTCAAAAGAATTTGCAAGATAATACAGCTTCTCTAGGAAATAATTTTAACATACTCTTCAGTTATACTCAAAATAAACCTTGTGTCAAGAAATGGAATAGGTGATGTTAAAAGTGGAGCAAGAAATTAAGTTATTTCATCTCCAAAGCAAAACTGGGATCACTATAGTTTACACTCCAACCATTCTTCCCAGAAGACTTGTGCAAGAACTGCTACCTTTCATCTTCTGTGCTGCCACAAACAGACCAGAAAAAGACAGGACCAAGCATTGACATCATGCTTTTACAAGCCACTGGTCTTCCAGATTCTCCATTTGTGTTCATCTCTCACAGCACAGTAATAATGCAACTGAGAGGCCAAGATCAGGCCACTTGGCAGACATTAGAAGTGCTAGAAGTTCCAGAAACTCCTCATCATCCCTACTCAGATGTTACTTGAAACTTTTCTTGATAAATTGAGCATCACTGCCCCGGTCATGCCGACTGGCACTACCTAGCTTTAGTCAGCCCTCCCTGTTCCTCTAGCAGTGTCATCTTGAAGAGGTACATTATAGACTGATGACTAGACCCACTGACCAAATCCCTCAGCTTGTTTGTTTCCTTTCTAGGGATTGAAAGGAAACACGTATCTACTTCAGTTGACAGTCTTTCACTTTCTACTTCCTAGAAAGGCAACACTGCGTGCTGCCTATTGTGAATTAAAGGAAACCAAAACAGGTTCACCATCTCCATCTTAACTACTTGAAACCAACACCAAAATATAACATCTCAGTTTGGTTATTATGAGAGTACTGTCTAGAAAACAAAACAT